>BRZM01002841.1:13067-41468 GCA_033238685.1 Lates japonicus | reverse complement strand
GCCAGCTGTGGGACATTCCAGGGGTCATTGGCTTTCACAGACACGCAGCAGTGCAACACAGAAATGTTGAATTCATGAAGCTGCAGAAAGGCTGATCACAGAGAGATTTCTAAACACCCTGAGAGCAGGGAGCCAGATTTAACCCACCGAGAACCAGAACAGTCCACGTCTGATAACCCTCGGGTGAGGAGGGGCGCTGGGTTAATTAGAGCCTGAAGACTGTTCCTGATAAAAGCCGTAAATGTTCTATAAATAAGATATTTAATTTAGCACGTATCATCATATCTACTGCAGGGTTAACATCCTATATCAAATCCAGATGTGATTTAACAAACTTTTGTTTACAATTAATCACGTGTGTCAGGGCGGCTACAGGGAAGTAAAGGTAACACACCTGCAGTTTTACCTCTAAACAATAAGCAGCTATTGTTGTAGTTATGACAACAATTTAGCTTTTTAGCTGCAGTAAACATCCATGAATGTTATATATATTATTATATTGAATCATTATCTCCTCATGATGCACCCACACAGATCAATGTACTCTCACTTACACTCATTCAGTGGCTGCACTGATCAGGGATCAGATAAACACTGATCTCTGGTGTCAGTAAATGAGACAGTTTCCACAGATCTTCCTCTTACTGATGTAGTTACAGTTACAGGAGAGAAGATAATGCCTGTGTCTTGGAGAGACTGATGCTTGACTGTGTCTTAAAGCTCCTCCTCGAGGTCACTCAGTCAGACTGAATACGTCTTGGATGCTTGTTCATTTGGCTATTTTGTAATTAAACAGCAAATTGGCTGGACATACCAACTGCAGCATTATTGTTTGGCTCGCACGACAATTAAACAATGAACTGAATCTAAAGACGTCAACAACATGAAACTTAAAGTAACATGATGTAACTTCACAGCAGCAGCGCCATCCACAGCCACAAGTGGTAATTAACTCTGTTGTCCGAGCGGTTAAGTGGTTTTCATGTAGAGAAAACAAACCTTATCAATCTCTTGACCAGAGCTCTGACTGTGTAGTCCCCTCCCTGAACTGAAACATAATGTATATTACCCGTGATCCCCGGGTTCTTGAGCTTTCTGTCAGTTTCCTGGCCGGATGTCAGAGATGAACGCTGGTTTTTAATGACTTTTTAACTGATGTACAGTTCAGTATCAGTCTGAACTCTCTGGGTCTGATTCCAGCAGTTTAAGCTGCTGACTATCACTCAGTTAGAGGGAGATCGAACCTGAAGAACCAGAGTTACACAGAGACACAACAGGCGTTCAGGGAGCAGAGAGGGAATGATGATTCTCCCTGTTACAGGTCAGTGAACCATCACCATGATTCTGTGGCTGAGATTTTAGAGTAAAATAAAACCAAGTAAACAGTAATGCTGAACTGTAGATCTGTTAAAATAGTTACACAGTGTTAAAATAACATCTCTACTAGAGGAGTCTTGTTGTTTCCTGCCTATAAACTATAATAACTAGAATAATAAACCTCACAGATAAAGGAAATGAAGCGTTCTGTACTCTGACATGAAGCCGGATGTGGTTTCTATAATCAAAACACAAATCTAGTGAATGTTTTGCTTCTGAATTCATACAAGGATGTTGTATCTGTGTGGATGGGCTTCTCTTCTTTATAAGTAGGTCACTATAAAACTGAACTGCGTCATGCTTACTGTCTCTGTATGTCACAATCCTTAGCATGAACACTCCCGAACACACAAAAACTTAAAACTCTGCAACACTTTAATCATGATCAGATCATTATCAGCCTTAGTTCCCAGGTATTTAAAGGTGTGGACTTTCCACTACATCTCTTCTAGTGACACTATGTGACAAATAACATCCTGTTCCAGCAAAGTATTTCCTCACTACGACCACGAGAGAAGAAAAAGCAATCAATCACAGTAAAGCCATAAACTGTCATTAGATTTTTCACTGTGGATCCATGCACTATGACAAATCCCTAAAACAGTCACGGTCATAACTCTTGTTATTTTCTCTCACTATGGTGACGGTAAATACACAGGAAGACAGGAGTCTGTTGTGTGACACGTGACCATCAAACAAAATCTTACGGGCGTGTGGAGCTTCTTCGTGGCCAGCTCTGATAGGCCTGGGTATTTCTGCTTATTCTTAACATCATATCTGATGTTCTGAGACTCAGTTTCCTCTCCATGTGGAGAGTGACAATCTGACAGTGTGAGATGATGGCGTGATGATAACAGTAATATGTTACACCCACAGCAGAAGCTGTTGCACCATGATTCAAAAACAACCAAACTAGACCAAACTACAGCTGTGACATTTTAATGTCATTATCAGGGAGGAATCACAGCTCTACAGACACCTTTCAGTGCTTGACATTAACTCTTATTAGCTCTTAAACATGAAAACGACTAACAAAAAGCAGAACTTAAACACCCATGTGTTTTTATAGTTGATAAAAGCATTGTATAAACCCCAAAAGAATCTCCCAATTAGTAAAGCGCTTCTGTTCATACAGTGATGAAATTACAGCAGTGCACTTGTGTTTTTTCCTGCTACTGTTTCCGTGACACTTCCTGTTGAAAGTTGGCCAGCACATACAGAAGAAGAGACACAGAGACACTCTGACAGCAGCAGCAGAACAGACTTCAAGGCTGTATTTATAAATCTATTTAGCAAAGCACCAGGTGTTAGAGGAAACAGCAAAGGAGTGACGGCTGGGGGGAAAGATTAGGGGCAATAATCGTTTAACTGAGACTATTATAAAAAGATAAAGAGACTTTTAGTTTAAAATGTCGTCGAACATTTATGAGAATCCAAATTCGACTATGAATGTGAGATACAGCAAAGGAGCCAGAGAGGACAGAGGAGAGAGAGAGGAGAGAGTGGTCGACATCTACGAGAGTATAAATCTTCCAATGCAGGATGGAGGTACGTTAAGTATTTAATACTGTAAAATCAATACTGAATATTATTGTTAATATATATCTTTGTGTGTGTGTGTGTATGTGGGTAGGTCTTCAAATTAGGGACTCGGTTATAACTTAGATTTGTACAGTGCAGTGGTAATGGTGATTAAATTATGACAGCGTTCATTATAAATGTATTTGCTCTTGAGTTTCAGCCGTGACATTTCACACTTTCTATACACTGAAAAAATGCACAGCTCACGTACACACACCTTTTTTTTACTGACTCAGGTTACGTCCACATTAGCTTTTGAGCACAGCCTGTGTTTCATTGCACATTATTGAAACTCCATTAATTCCAATACGTGTAACATTAGCTTGATGGGTTTTAATGAGTGGCCTTGTGTGATCCCATGCTGTGTGCTTAAAGGATCACTCCGGTATTTTTGAACCTGGTCTTGTTATATGCACTATCTGCACTGAACAATCAAGCAGTTTTAGTCTTTATGCTGGTATTTTGAATATGTTTGATTTTGTCATTCACTCCTGCACACAACCTGGGCCTTACGTTCCCATGTTTTCAGGTGTAAAGGACTGTTAGAGACAAAATCTTTGGCATGAGTGCAGCATTGAGCATGAACAGTGTAGTGCAGTCACAGAACACAGCTTCACACACATAACAACATATGTCCACTGTTGGTACATTCAGTTAGCTTGCTCTCAGCTCAAGTCATAATGTTCTCACCTCTAACATCAAATGTCTTTGCTCCTGCCTGTTCAAATGAGCTGAGCTAAAGATGGAAAGCCTTACCAGCTTCCTCAAACATGTTTAATTAAAATGTGCTCTCTATGTCCTTTGCCTCTGTAGGAGAACACATTCAGAAGCTTCTTCCAGCTGTTCAACGAAACCCTTTTAGAACTGCTGCACTGGTTCTGGGTCTGCTGTGTATCTTGCTGTTAGCAGGGATTGCTGTTTTGTCCAAGCTCTGTGAGGACTCACCATTATTTTAACGTCATACCTTGAATCACTCGAAAACCTTGATCACTTAGTTTGATTTTAAATCAATGGCCTGCCTCTTTTTTCTTTTCACCAGATATTACAGTCATTTTGGAAAAGGAGAAGCTTATTATCATTAATGACCAGCTGAATAACAGATTTTACAACCTGAGGAACAAGACTTACTGCCAGACAGAGGGTAAGAGAGGTTTAAACAGAAACAGCAGACTTTTTAAGTCTTTGCCATTAAATCATTTCAAACACGTCACTAAAACACATGATTGGCAAACACTCTGTTGAAGGATGGAGGCTGTTTGGATGCAGTTGTTACTACATATCTACTAACATGAAATCCTGGAACGACAGCAGGACAGACTGTGAGAAGAGAGGAGCCAAATTGGTGATAATAAACAACAGAGAGGAACAGGTGAGTGTCTGTCAATTAGTTTAAGCCGTTAACCATGGTTCTGTGAAGTTCATATAACAAGTTATTAAACATAGATATGTAAAATCAGGAGGAAACAGGCCAAAACAGCTGCTGCAGAAAGAGGTTCACATGATCTTTAAAATCAGCGTCTGTCAGGCCTCAGGCCTAATTTACAGGCTTTATGCAGCATGCTACTGTGAGAGATCAATGGTGCATGTGATATTTTATTGTTGCTTTTCTTAAGAAATGATCAAAACATGAATGAATCTACGACCACAGAAACACTAATCTAAGAGCAGAGGAATAATTATCTGCTCTTTTTATAAATTGTCAGGATTTCCTCACTCAGATGAATAAACATGAAACTTCATGGATCGGTCTGGAGTCAAAGAAAAGACCCACCTGGTCAGATGAATGGGAGTGGAAGTGGGTGGACGGATCAAAACTACAATATCAGTGAGAAATTTTCTTTTTTTAATTGTTTGATGCTAATAATTGGATGAAACTGAAAACTAAAAAAGTTCCATAAGAAGTCATTAATATTTAATTTGTAAATTATGTTTTCAAATAATGTGAATATGTTGAATAAATTAGAATATCTGACCTCTAAAGCTCATCTTTAAGAGGTCAAAGGTTGAGGATGCTGAGCTGGGCTTTTGACAGCTCAGGATGATGAAGTTACAGTTTGCTGCTCTACCACATGAGGGCATCAACATGTTCATATTAATCCTCTGTGTCTTCACTGAAAACACAACGTAGTGAAGATAAACAAAGAATTCTAATTAAAAATCTAATAAAAAATTCGACCTTCTGAAACTCTAAATCTGAAGCTCAGCGGGAGAGACAGTGCAGAATTTAGTTAGTTGGGAGTTTACAAGAACTGTATGCATTATCTCACACCAGCTATCCTTTGTGTTTGTGGCTTTTACCAATAACATCAACCCTGTTTTTCAGAGGCTGGAGTGTAGGAGTTAGTGTAACGCCTGTGAACAGATCTACAGCTTATATCAGTCTTCAGGGGACATGGATGTACACCAACAATGGATCCAAACAATGGATCTGTGAGAAACAGATCAAAGAGCTTTCTTGGTAATCTTACACTTTGACGTGTGTTGCATGTAACTGTGACCCTCGCTGCATGTCACTTCTCCTGTTCTGATACTCTTCCTGCACTCCTGTCAAAGTCACTGTACACAATAGAGGCAAACATAAGAAAATGAAAGGTACAAAACACCTCCTGCTGGCCAAAACGTTCAAGACTTTACTAAATAACACAGAGTCAGAAGAAGCAGACACACTGACTCTCAGAGCCTTAACAGTAGTGAAGCTAAAACAGTTTGTCACCAAGAGTAAGGCTAGAGGAAAGGTCATAGAACTTTCAAAATGAAAGAGGTTCATTCACTGTGGTGAATGAAGGACCTTTGAGAATCTGTCTGTTAAATGTTTCTGTCACATGCTGCCCCTGTGTGTGACTTCCTGTCTGTAGTGTGTGTAGTTATTTCCTGTTTTATTTTGAAATTTCTTGTGTGTTTGTTACTTCCCACCAGTTTGTTGTGTTAACTGTGTCTCATTAACCCATTAGTCTCTGTCTTTCCTCCTTTCAGTTGCCAGAATGTTATATTTTGTTGTGATGTGCTTCTTTGCTTGGTTCTTTGCTTCTGACTGCCTTCACAGTGTTATCTGGACGTGGATTGATACCTGTGCTTGATTAGAGTTGTTCTTCCTTAGAATACTTTTGGTCAGTACTGACCTCTGCACAGCAGTAACACCCCGAAAGACCTGCTGATTTGGAGATGCTCTGACCCAGTCGTCTAGTCATCACAATTAGTCCCTTGTCAAAAAGATCCTGACTCTTGCCAATTTGATTGGATTCCAGATAAAATCAACTTCAAGAACTGATTGTTCACCTGCTGTCTAACATGTCCCACCTCAGGTGCCATTAGAACAAGATAATCAGTGTTATTCACTTCACCTGTCAGAGGTTTTAATGTTGTGGCTGATCAGTTTATGTTTGATTGACATACAGACGGTTTCAGCATCTGTTTTAATTGATCGACTGTAAAACCTTAACTTCAGGCTGTTGTTTCTCTGTAAGACTAAAAATAAATGAGACACAGCATTTCCTGATGTGGACTGTTGATCTGTTGTGTGTGTGTTGTGGTGGTGGCAGGGGTGAAGGGGGGGTGGGGGGTGTGAATGACTGAATGTGGGTTTTGTGTCTACATGGGGCATCTGTTAACACATAATGCTGTTGTTGCTGATTGGAAACCTTGTATCTTCAAATTCTCTTATTTTATTGAACAAAGAAAAACAGATTTATTTTCTGTTTGGTTTAAAGTTTGTCCAAAAGGTTTATTAAAACTAGAAAGACTGGACAACACAGGGTTCTATAATTAGTAATGAAAAAAACCACAGAAGTGCTGTTGCAAGGTTTTTTTTTTTTAATCCACACAGTCAAATGAATAAGGGGGTGTATATGTGTTAGTTTTCTTGGTGCTACTTCCTCAATGTTCTCTACAACAGACAGACGGCTGGCCAAGAAACTGACAGCATCATCAGAATATAACTGTATGATACTGATTTTATATCTACAATAGTTAGAAGAGCGTACTGCACTAGAACATATTAAAGTTTCACAGTGACACGGTGCAGTAAGACGAGCCACTGTTCAGGTTTCCTCTGTGCCTTCAAGATGTCCTCAGATATTTATGCAAAACCAGATTTATCAAAGAAGGTGAGATACAACAGAAAGGTGGAGGAAGATGGAGCAGAGTGGGAGGAAAGGGAGGTGAATATCTACGAGAGTACAGACTGTATGGGAGATCATCACACCGATTTACAGTCACAGGAAGGAGGTAAGTGTTCTCCGTTCAGTTTGTTACACTCAGCTTTCCAATCGCAGCCCATCAGACATCTCTGTTTGTTTCTAAGTAACTCTACATGTTCAGTATCAACTCTTAACATAGCTACCTTTGTGCCGTTAATTGGATTAAATTTACATTTTGTGAACAAACTGTGCAGTACCAGAGAGCTCTGAGTATCGAGGAGAGAATCGTTCAGTAGTTCTGTTGTTACTTTTTTAGTTTTGGACTCCATTCCTGTTGGTTATGGTGACATATAACTGATCTTGCGTCATCTCTGATATGGGAAGCATAACCTGGGTAAATAACAGTTTACAACAGAGTGAAAAGAGTAACTACATGACAGGAAGAAGGCGTCCAGCATAACAGGATGTGTTAGTTTTTTAACTTGTCAATACAAAGTCAAGAGAAGAGGCTTGTGGTTGGGAGGGAAGGTAAAAAAAGGAATCCATAAACCTACAAACAATATGTCAGACTCAAAGATAACCACAAGGCTTAAACAAAGGAAACTATACACAAGATGGCGGAATCAAATATGGCCACTGAGACCAATCCACATGGGTATGTAAGAAATAAGACAGAAGTATTGTTTAAGGCCAGCTCAGTTAGATAGTTGATGTACCCAGTCCTGTTTGTATGAACCTGCCAACACTATATAACACTAATACTTTACCAAGTCCATGGAGGGAAAAGGTCCTTTACAGAGTGCTGTTTTGTCTAAAGTCTGTTTTAAACTTTGGCAGTCTCCAGTGTGTCTGTCAAAATTCAGTGCAGCCGTCTGGTCCAAGCAGGCCTCATACTGCATGATACAGAGCAGGGTGGTGAGAGAGGGAGTGGCTGTCTCTGCAGCCTGGGTGAAGACAAGGGAAAGAGATGTTTCCTGCAGTGAGGAACAGAGTGAGGAGAGGAGCTCAGCTGGGTTTGTTGACCTGGTAACGTCACAGGAACCAGGGCACACAGTGATCATGAGTTGCTGGTTCTTGTTGGTCCATGAGCGGTTTTTACATCAAGGTGTGAAAAGGTGAAGGACCCTGGCTTCACTCCTTTGTCTATAGACCATGTGGTGTCAGCCTCCATTTTCAGAGAGCTGACGCTCTACAACTCTGTTGTGAAGCTGTGTCCAGATGAAACCACAACCACAGATTTAAGCCATGATGATAGTGAGTACAATGTAATGATAACAGTGGAGAATGATGGGTAATGGAAAGTATGAAAACAGCAGTCATGTTGCTTTCTATTAATAAACCTGCTCTGTGTGCTTTGTCTGTGTAGGACCACAGACTCAGAAGCTTCCTCCAGTTCAAACCAGGCCTTACAGAGCTGCTGCACTGTGTGTAGGAGTGCTGTGTCTCCTGATGATGGCTGGGATCATCGTCCTGTCCACATGTTGTAAGATAAAATACTCATTTATTCTGAGCAGCAAATACTAAACCACTTCACACACTGCATCACTGTGACAACTTGGTACAAGTACTGTATGTCTACAGAGCACATTGAAGACACTTTTCCACCAAACATCATTAAACACTATTAGTGGTAATATGACTAGTCCCACATAATCCCTTATTCTTATCACACTGTCTTGTTTTGTTGTGTTTCTAACAACATATCTCATATTTTTCTTCATTAAGGAAATGATTTCATGCTGCAGACCTGTTTGTGTTTGTACATCAGTTACACACTAGTCACCACACACTGAGCTCTACTCACAGCAGGCTGAAGGACAGTGGCTACACCACATCATTCAGTTCCACTTCACAAGTGTGACAGTGACGTTTAATCATATACAGGATCTAACTTAATTGTTCCGATGCTGATTTTCTTGCTCTGTTTCTTGTTTTGTTGTTTCTCACCAGATGTTTCAGTCACTTTGGAAAAAGAGCAGCTGCAGAACAGATACAACGACCTGAACAACAGTATACATGGTATAACTTTACTGTGTCTCTACTTTTAATCACTGTATAATTGTTCCATGGTGTTAAACTGTTTTTTCTAAGTGGATATGAAGCAAAGTAAATGTATAAAGTATAAAATATAAAGTAAATGACCTGAAAAGGAAAAGAGGCAGGAGAGAAAGATCTTACACTAAACAGTGAAATGACAAGTCTTATCACTTTTACACTGACTGACATGAAATCTGTCTTTAAAACACTTGTTTGACATTAAGAGAAGTGGTGTCCTGATGGATGGAAGAGAGTTGGATGCAGCTGTTACTTTAAATTCACTGAGAGGAAAACTTGGTCTGAGAGCAGGACAGACTGTCAGAGCAAAGGAGCTGATCTGGTGATCATAAACAGCAAAGAGGAACAGGTGAGTGTGTTTGTTAATGTGTGTGTGATGGTTGATGTAACTACCAGTGATCTGTTACATGTGTTTTTCACCTGCTGTCAGTCTGTGACCTGCTTCCTGTCCTGACCCTGATGGATTTATTTGTCTGATTAAACATCAAAGTTGTTGATACTGAAATTGATGGAAGATATCAGAGAAACTGCTGAACTTTTTATTGATTTATCCACTTCTGGATGAACAGAATCTAACGGGGCAGAGAATTTACAACAAAATGTGATGAGGACTTTAAACATGAATAAACACAATTCTAAATGTCTGGAGAAATCCTCAAAACATGTTGATTTTCCTTCTGACAAGACTAGGTCAAAATCTAGAATATGACTGGACTGTGTAAGGTCAATGAGAGAAACTGAGAACGCATTTGAAAACTGTTGTGGAACTGCTGTAAACACCTGCTTTCAGTGGAAGGGAGCTGAAGCCTGCTCGAAAAACCTCTAGATGATGTAATCTGCTAATTAGCATATTCATGACATCATCACGTTGTATTTGCATTCTGTAAATACTGAGAAAGGTTGTTAAAGGGGTCTGAAAAGTCAGTAAATCTATCAACAAAGGTGCTTAGTTGGTAACTCTGCCTGTAAACATGCTCTTATAATGTAATATAAACCAATTCATTCTGAAAGAGCAACAGCCAATAGGGACACTCCAACACTCAGCTGACCGACCAATGGTGAGACTCCATCAGTCAGTCAGTCAGTCAGGGACATTCATGTTTCTAAGGCTGACTTCTCTGTTGTGGTTTAGTCCTAAATACATTCTGATCAAATGAAGCTGGTTGATCTACACAAGGAGCTGATTTTGATTCTTTCTTTGAGTCTTTAAGCAGTTCCTTCATGGAGGAACAAAACAGCTGCAGTAGATTTTGTTCTTCCTTCAGACATGGTCACAAAATGACTTCACTACAACAGAAATACTGAATCATGAACAGAGTAATGATCATTGTTTCTTGTCAACTTTTAGGAATTTGTCTCAAAGCTGAATGTGAATGGAGAGTCCTGGATTGGTCTGACAACAAAACAGAAAACAGGATCTACATGGGAATGGGAATGGGTGGATGGATCACCACTGACTGAAACGTGAGACAGTTTATTTGTTTTTATGAACTTTTCCATCAAAGTCATTGTTGGTAACTAACAGAAGCATGTGTTAAAAGGTAGGACAGTAACACATGTTCAAATGGTTTTATCAGTGTTTGTTTTATGAACCACCAGAGAGACACTACTGAGCATGTGCAGTGGGGTCAGAAAGCAGGAATCAGACCAGGAGGAGAGAAAATGTTTTTGGAGTATGAACAGAATGAGCAGCTTTCAGTAGAATGAAAGAATAGATGGATGTCATCTCTGAGTCCAGTTTCTAGTTTTCATAAAACATCTGGGATCAGATTTATACCCAGAATCCTTCATGGTTTTAAGTGTCAGCAAATTCCCTAAAAACAAACGACTGAAAATATCTGAAATATTTCAAGTGAGATTCAAGTTGATTTGAATGTGAAGATAATCAGGAGTTTCAGCTCAGTTCAAAACTATATTTTATGTGTCTCACAGGTTCTGGGCGACAGGACAGGGGAATTATCACATGCAGAGGTCTCGTGCAGCATGCTGTGATTATCAAGGAAAATGGATACAAAGAGATTATATATTAGGATAGTTATAATGGTCATTACATTTATAAAAACTGGATCTGAGAAATAGATTTCCTGCTCTCATTGATGACAGAGGGGTGTGTGATGTCAGGATTAATTTTTTTATCAAATCAGACCAAAGACATGCTAATAATGAAACTTCCTGCAGGAGCCTCACAGTCATCGTACTTTTGTACATTTGTTCCCTCTTTGTCTCCTGTTCAATAATCTTCATTTAACAGATACTGTCCCTCTGTTCTCTACAGTGTAGACAGAGAAGTGGGGTTGGAAGTCGTCCACACAATAATTAAACATTATATGTGAACGAGTCCGACAAAATTCATATAATAAAAGTTAATCACAGGTTGTCTTTACTTTGGTGAAGACACTGCAGGAAGTGTCTTTAATGTGGTGATCCAAGAATCCAAGAAGGAAATGATTCGTAGTCTGGGTGGTAGATGAACATGTTATCTGTCAAACTTTTATGAATTTAGAAAAAGTTCCTTTTTTTTCCTCAGCATAACCCCGCCCCTGACACTGTGACTGTTATAAATAGCAGCGCTGCGTTAGCATCAGTGCTTCTCCCATTCTACTAGCTCAAGTTTTGATAGCTAGCTCTGCTGTTGTCCCGCAAATTAATTATCACAAAGTTAGTTTAGTATCAGTGTATCATCTTTATACTTTGTTTTAATAAACATCATTAATATGACTGCATAAATAATGTGACTTGTTTCTTGAGTCCTTGAGGACAGGCCATGAGATCAACAAAAACAAAAAGCTGCAGTGGCTCAAACATGTACGGAATAGGATGCTAACAGAGAGCTAACAGGATGGTAACAGAGAGCTAACAGGATGCTAAGAGAGCTAACAGGATGCTAACAGAGAGCTATCAGGATGCTAAGAGAGCTAACAGGATGGTAACAGAGAGCTAACAGGATGCTAACGAAGGCTAACAGGATGGTAACAGAGAGCTAACAGGATGCTAACAGAGAGCTAACAGGATGGTAACAGAGAGCTAACAGGATGCTAGCGAGAGCTAACAGGATGGTAACAGAGAGCTAACAGGATGCTAGCGGAGAGCTAACAGGATGCTAACAGTCACTGTGCTGCACTGAGAGGGCGTTCCATTCAAATTTCCATTCAAATTTAGCTGAGTGGTTTATAGCACATTTTTCTGTGGTGTGACTGACTCAGAACACATGAGTGTTACTGCTTTACACAGACTTTAATCTCGAGTGTTAACTGTTTAACCTGAATCAGACATTAACCATAATATTACCTATGAGAGAATAATGTACCTGTCACTGAACACAACACTCATCAAGTATCACCAGTGTCTGGTGAAAATACAAACAGTGTCATTGGGATTTATGCTCAGGTGTTTGTTCAGATGTAAAAAAAAGCCTCTCTGTGTCTGACCAACCTCCTGCAGCATCATCCAGGACAGACAGAGGACAGACAGATGTAGAGGAAAGACTGCAACTGTATGCAGCTGCAGCCTTGGACAATTTGATTTACATGTGTGCACAGTGCTGCAGCTGAATAAAAATATCTCTGCATTGCAGTTGTATTGGGTAAATAGCAAAGACCCTCAGTGTGTGTCAGTAAGGATGATTTTCAACCTTTGCTGCCCACTTAGTTACAACAGCAACAAAGAGAAGTAAATTCAGATCAGTGAAGAGTAGAACGTGTTGAAGAAGTTAGTTCCTCTACCAGGAAAAACATAAATAACTGTTGACTTCACACATCACATTTCCTGTCAAAGAAAACTGCCCCTCTCTTCTGTGTCTTTCTGTATGTATTTATAGCTCATGGTCAGACATGAATGTAGCCTTGAACAGATGAATTCACAGTTTTTGAAATAAAACTCTTGTATTTCTCAGTGCATTTAAAATATTCTCCAAATCCAATGCACGGACCACATCATCCTTCATTAACATTAAGACAGAAAATTGACCTGACAGGAGACTGAATGTTTTCATTGGTCACATGTGTTTGAAGTGTCTGTGGTTGTGGGTTGTCTTGCTGCTACTTCCTTTATTCTGCCTGACTGAGAGAGAAACAAAGCAGCAGTGAAGACTGGTCTCAGAGAAGTTCAGTTGAGTTTTGAGCGTTTTCCTCGATCAAGATGTCTACAGATATTCAACCTGTGTCAGATCTGAGGGTGAAATATGTCAGAGGAGTCCAACAGGACAGAAGACAGACAGAGAGAAGTGAGGTGGAGATGTTTGAGGATGGACAGCAGCAGACTGATGTTGGGTTACAAACAGCTGGTGAGTATGAAATCATGAACACTGCAAAAGAAAAGCTGATATCAAGAATTAGTGTGTGGGAATTTAGAATGTATTTTCAGCATCTTTAACTTTTCAGTTTGACTGTCTTCAGAGAACTTCATACATTATCACCTGTTCCTGTAACTGTAGAACAAACATGATGAACTTGTCTGAGAGGGCGTGGTTTCAGTGCCTGCAGCGGACACGCCCCCAGCGTCTCAGAGAGAACTCCTTGTTTTATCATGATTTTGAAACCTAATTTTAAATATTTGCAGATTTTCAGTGGTTCCGTGGTTTATAGCACATTTTTCTGTGGTGTAACTGACTCAGAATGCTTTAGTGTTACTGCTTTACACAGACTTTAATCTTGAGTGATTCCAAATCACCACATTACATTATTGATAAGTGGAACTTTGGGTGGTAGATGAGTACGTTATGAGTTAAACTTTTATGCCACGGACCACAGTTCATGTCTGTAAACATGATCGGGATCTGTTCTTAATCTTGAGAGATAACCCATGTCTAACCCAAACCAGACACTCAAACCAAACTCAACTACTGAAAATTATCAGTTGTGTGTTTTGTGTTAGAGAGGGAGACTTTCCATCATCTCCTACGTTACTGTTTTTTTGTTACTCAAACTACAACAGCACAATATTTCTAGCATTTTCATTTCATTATCACCAACACTTTGAAACTTAAACCTTAACTTGAATAATGTCAGTTTCTCTACAGAACAGAACAAAAATAGCTGTGCGGTTCACATACCAGTGGTAGTTTCCTGTGTCAGAGAGGTGTATTTAAACTTTGTGGGCAGTCATGACTGCAGCTACGCACAATTATTTGTATAAGTGCACACAGTTCTGCTGTTTCACTATCAGGAAATAAAGATTATAAACAGTTTCCAGATTAAAATATACCTTTATCTAGTTTATCTGAAGGGTTTCATAATTCCAATGACTGAATCATTGAATGCCTAAATTTATGTCACTGCATTGGTGATGAAACTATCAGTGTGTTTTGGTGTGCATCTGTGGTTGTAGTTTGTCCTCCTGTCACTTCCTGTGTTGGTGGCTGCCCAGCTCAAAGACAAACTCACAGACAGAGACACCCGGTAGTGGAGTTCAGTTAATGTGAAGTCTCCAAGATGTCGACAGACATTCTTGCTATGAAACATATCAGAAACGTCCAAGAAAAGAGAGGAGCAGGGGAGGAGAATGAGATTGAGATGGAGATCTTCGAGCATGAGGAGCATCACGCTGATCTTGGGTCACACAAAGCCAGTAAGTCTGAAATGATGAATACTGTAAAAGGGAAGTTAATGTCAAATTTTGTGTTGTAATATCAAAATTAGAATGATGATTCACAATTCAATCAATCGATCAATTATCATGAGTCAACACTTACTGTAATCTGGTACAAGGTGAGAATAAATGTGATTATTCTTATTGAGAAAGATGACAATGAGTAACATTACTTATTACTAACCATACTCCACAAACTTCAAACAAGGAAAATAAAACTGTTCTCTATATATTTTGTTGCTGTAGGACCACACACTCAAAAGAATCCTGCGATTTGTCAAAAGAGGGAGTTTCAAAGCTGCAGTGACACTGGGAGTGATTTATCTTCTGATATTGGCTGGAATCTTCATACGTTGTGAGGAATTGAGTTTTTAAGTGGCATATCTTTAAGTGCCTCTCTGTTTTTCTTTAACGTCTTGTCTTAAACCTTTTGTATGAGATAATATAATAGGTGAGTGTCCACATATTCATGCAATTAGTGGTGACATTTTGGGAAGAATCCTATGCCTCTGAGCTTATCAATTCCTGTGAGCTGTACAATAATGATGTCAAACTCGTGTCTGCGCTGCTGTAGACTTGTGACAAGAAGGAGTCATGGCAGAGAGGAAAAAACAATCCAAAGCATGGCTTCATTTCTCAAAGAAAGATGACGACAGTCCCAGTTCTAACAATAGTTGCTGTGATTTCAAGAAAGGATGGAAACACAAGCAATATGTTAAAACATCTCTCTACACAGGAAGGTCTTAAATTTCAGGAATTGTACACTCTATGCGAGTTCCACTGCTTCCAAACTGAGCAGTATGTCCGGTACGGTAAGGGAAAAATATTCTATGTTATGATGAACATCATCTCGTAGACAGTCTTAGATGTTTTCTTTGACTGAGAAAAACCTAAATGAATGCTGTGCAAATATTCTCTCACTTCATCCATGTTTGATGATAACAGATAGCCTTGCTACAGCTAGCTCTCAGGCTACAGGCAGCTTGACTCCTCCATCAGCTCCCAGCCAGCAAAACCCATTCACACTTGCTGCACAGGGAGGAAAACAATGAACAAAGAAAAGGTGACACACTTTCTCAACGGTAGAAGAGTCAAAAATTGTTGCTGATTGGTTGCTGGAAACGTGTGTAAGCCTACTTTTTCTTCTACACAGAAAATTAATAAGGAAATCGTGGAGCCCCAAGGTGGTCATAGAAAGACTAAATATATAACATATTGATGCCATGTCTTATTACATTGAGCGCTCAAAATGCTATTACGTGTGCATGAGATCAAATTAGTTCCCACATTTTAATTAAGTTGTTCCCATGTGTTAATTAATTCGTTCTCACATTTTAATTAATTTGTTCCCATATGCCGCAGTGACAGGTGAAGGAGAGCTGCAGCACTCAGCAAGGTAGACACACAGGCTGCTGCTACAAAATGTATATAATGGAAACACTGCAGACATGAAGTTGGCATCTTGGGCACAGCTCAGTTATCTCTCTTGCAGGGCTGATACTGTCAGCTGCTTTTAACTCGTCATATCACCGGTAGTTTCCGCTTTAGCTGTGTCCTTTCTCGCGACTAGCATCCAGCTCTCAGCAGGTAGAACTCACCTGACACCAGAGCAGAGAGAATCGGAACAACTCACACTGCATGCGTCGCTCTGTCCTCTGTTTTCATCAAGTATCTAACTCCACAGTTAGTTTTGTGGTTCGGTCATTTTAAGACCAGATCTTGTTGTAAAGTTTACAGCCTGTCGCTCTGTTGCTCCTGCAGTGCTCTCTGTGTGAACTGTGAGGCAGCTAAAAAAGGGAAACAACTCGTCCATTGACTCGCTGTTTTAAAAATAATCACAGTCATTGTGGTTTGCAAATCTCATTAGCTCAAATCACGACTTCAGTTAAAATTCGATAAATCATTCAGTCCTGAAATATATATGTATTTTTCTCTCTTTGACCTCTCCGGGGCTCTGTAGGAAACTGATGAGAGTTGGACCAAAAAAATCAGTCTTAATAAATATCACATACACTGTCACTCCCTCTGTGCTGTCATCATTTCTTGTGTTGTAGCTCAGTTTGTATTGTTCTAGCAGATGCTGATAATAAACTGAAAGAGTTTATGGACAGCACTGTCATACTGTGTACTTTGCTGTTGATATGACTGCAGGTAAGGTAACAGAAAATACAACCAGAACTGCAAGCTGGAGCACTGAGGTCAAAACACTTGAGACAGCAACACCAAAGAAATATCAACACAGACAAAGCACTGGAGAGTAGCATAGTGAGGTTTATATGTGCTAGTAGGTGAAATCTGGAAGCCAGTACTAGAGGAACTAGAGTAGAAATCACAGTTACAGCATCAAACAAGTATTGTACCAATGGATGCTGTATAACTGGACTCAGCTGTTTTATGTTGCTGATCTGCTTTTTGTTTAATGGATATTTCTCTGAGAGACGTCACAAGAGATGCAAATTAAAAGCAGTTAGAGTCTAAAGAAAATGGACACAGTAGAAAGACTGAAGTAAGTAATCAACTACTCTGACAAGAACGACACTGAATTACATAAATACAATTGTTTGACAAAAAGGGCTGCAATGTCCTGAATGACGGACGAAATTTGGATGCAGCTGTTACAACAAATTCACTGAGAGAAAAAAATGGGAGGAGAGGAGCAGATCTGGTGATCATAAACAGCAAAGAGGAACAGGTGAGTGTGTTTGATGTCATTGATCAACCTTTCTTATCTTGGCCTCTACTCTGTTTGTCGTTAAGGTGATTCTGTTGGTTAAGTTTAAGTTTGTTTATCATTTATTTAAAAAAGGTTACTGCAAATCAAAATGATGTACTCTTTTATAAATATATCAGGAGTTTATCAGAGAGCTGAATAATCCTGGAGCCTCCTGGATTGGCCTGAAGGCTGAGTACAGTCACAAACCAACAGGATGGGAACCGAAATGGGAATGGGTAGATGGAGCACCGCTGACAATTATGTGAGTTTATTGATCAAAATGTTGTCTGGAGTGTGAAGAGGTCAAGAACCAAAACTGGTCATGTGAGGGGTTTACAGATCCAGTCTTAAACCTCCCATACTGCTCGTGCAGTCATTGGGCCACCCTGATCAAAGCAAACACGTTTTATATTTAGGAGTTAAAATCAGGATGGTTACATTTATGATTACATCAGCACTTTCACAACAGCAAATGAAAGCGAAGAGTAGACGAGGACACAGAAGTGAATGAGAGGACTGATGGTGTTGCCAAGCAATGGCAAACATTCACCTCACCTCACCTGTAATTTACAAAAAACAGATTCATGAAAATGGAGGGATTAAAGTATACTGAATTTAATAAATATGTTGTAATATGCAGAAGATTACTTCAAAGTGAAATGACTGGCAGGTTCAGGCTAAAATAAAATGAGATTTTTTTTTGTTCCACAGGTTCTGGGAGACGGGACACTCTCAAAAGACCTGGCACCACTACGTAGAATGCTGCAGTCGACAAGGAGACTGGACACAGAGTAGACATTATAATTCTAACAACTGGATCTGTGAAAAAAGTGTCTCTTGATTTTGTTGTTGTTGAGAGAGAGAGAGAGAGAGAGAGAGAGAGAGAGAGAGAGAAGTGTGTGTTAGGATTGTGTGTGTGTTAAGGTTGTAACACCATGTGACAGCTGTATTAGGTTACTGATAATGTAAATGTAATATTTCATGCTGTATCAGAATAACAAGCAGATGATTGTTTTTATCTTGTTCCTCGTCAGGAAGCCACGTTTAAGACGTCACAACGTTCTCACTGCTGATGGGCTGATATGGGCTAACATAATGATACATACAATAAAACCAGTGTGTAGGATTTATGGGAATATAATATGTTGTCATCAGTGTATAATCACCTGAAACTAAGAATCCTTGTGTTTTCATTAGCCTACAATGTGTCCTTCATATCTACATAGGTCCTCTACCATAGACCCTGCAAGGTTTGCCTGCTACATTATTTCTACAGTGGAGAGGGGGTATTGGTTGGTATTGGTTGCAATCTGCATCCTCACCACTAGATGCCACTAAATTCTATACACTGGTCCTTTAAGTAGTGAACAGCGCCTTTATTCACTAATTGAAGAACGAAATAGGCCCTTGGTGAAGACAGGCCTTTACTCACTGTAACTACAGAGTATTTTATTCATCATATTTCCAAAGGGATGCTCCTTGTTTTCTCATCTATGGCAGTATTAATTCTGTTGTTGCTGATTACTGTTTACCATTAATGCACATTAAACTTTCTAAGATGTAAAACATCAATATCCAGTATCAGTTGGGCAATAGTTGTATTACCATAAAAAACAGGAAACCATGGGTTTCACACTCACAAACTGTTGTTTATATCAGATATTAAGAACTTCCACTGATGTGAGAATTGCAGACTCCACATCTGATAGTAACATGAACCTCCAGCAATATGGACAAAAATATACTGAAAGAGTGATGATATGAAAGGCCATCACATAATGAGAACATTTTGGTCACAGTTTGAGACATGTTGCCATGTCAGCCTCGGCCATGGGGATTTATTATCTGGTACTTTATTGTATTCTCATGGATCATGTCCTAACATTGAGTTGAAAAAACATTTGAGAGCAAGAAGTTTATGTACAATATTTTAATTTTATTTACTTAATTAATAAAAATTTTTTCTGCTGGAGTCCAAGCAAAAAGTGCAGCGTGTACTCTTTAGCGAGATTCTGGAGATATTGTATTTATCAGTTTTCATCGGAAAGCGTTGTGTAAGAGTGTATATCTGTGTTTGTGGTTTGCCCTGCTGTTACTTCCTTTACTGAACGCTGCCTGACACAGACAGAAACAGACGACCAGTAAAGCCTGGTCAAAAACAGTTAAACCAGTTCAGAAAGATGTCTTCAGATACTCAAGCTGCGTTGCATTTGAATCTGAACGTGAGATATAACAGACAAGTACAAGTGAACAACAGAGAAGGGGAGAGGAGTGAGAGAGTGGAGATCCTAAAGAATGAAGACCAGTTCGTCAATACTGGACAACAGAAAACTGGTGAGCATGAAATATCTGCAAATGCAGACTGTAAAAGGAAAAGTTATGCCAATGTTTGTTCACATATGAAATAAGGTCGAGCAATGAACAAATCCTTTTCTCCAGATGATTTTATATCAAAGTTCCTGAGACGGTAATGAACTGTTATTTCCCTGCCGTGCAGAATGACACTTATTTTAAAGTGTGTAATATGATGACACTGCAGGTCATTGATTTCACTGAGCAGATACACTCCATATTCTCCATAAAATATGTTCTCAGTGTATTTTGTATTTTACTTTAGGACCAGGCAGTGAAAGGAATCTTCCAGGTGTCAAAAGAAGCCGTTTCAGAGTCACTGCTGTGATTCTGGGGGTATTTTATTTTCTGATACTTGCTGGAGTCTTCACACGCTGTGAGTTTTTATTTCATATTGACATTATTGTGCAACTTCATCTGAGTTTTTGTCCACTATTGTTATGTCTAATGTCTAATATTTGCTTGTTTTATTCTGTATATTTGTTTGTTACTTCCAACTTTTCACAAGAAACTTTGCTTTGTAAGGGGAAAGATTAAAAGATTGCAACAAAGCTTAAACTGCATCATAAATTCATGTGAAAAAGGGTAAACAATGTGCTAATCTGGAGGAGTATGTTTCGATCATTCTCGTCTGTGCGAGCACCACACACGACAATCAGAATGATTTTCTCTCCAGATATTTTAGTGACATTGGAAAAAGAGCAGCTGCAGACCAGATATAACGACCTGAACAACAATTACAGTCAGCTCCAGGGACAACTCTCAGGTATGAAAGGTTTTAAACAAAATAAGCAAATACCATAATGTACAGGATCTGCCCTCACAGCATAAATGTTTTCATATATTTCTAATCTTTTATCTATCACTGTTCGTCTCAAGTCACAGCAGTGAACAACAGTCAGTTAGAGGATGAAGTAAAGAGCCTGAAGAAAAAAATTGAAGCAATGCAAAAACTAACAGCAGGTATCAGTATTATACCAATTCATATGATTTAACTTGTTTTCCTGCTGTTGAGCTTTCTACTCAGATTTCTCTGTTACAGACAGTAATTTATACATGAGGTGTGAAAATTAAAAGTAAATGACCTCAGATGGAAAAGTGGCTGAATAGAAAGATAGAAAGAAGTTTTATCAGTTTTATACTGACTGACATGAAATCTGTCTTTAAAACATTTGACATTAAGAGAAGTGCTGTCCTGATGGATGGAAGAGAGTTGGATGCAGCTGTTACTTTAAATCCACTGAGAGGAAAACTTGGGATGAGAGCAGGACAGACTGTCAGAGCAAAGGAGCTGATCTGGTGATCATAAACAACAAAGAGGAACAGGTGAGTGATTGAAAATTAATTTAAGCCATTAATCATGGTTCTGTGATGTTTATTAGTTATTAAGCATCAAACATAGATGTGGAAAATCAGTAGGAAATGGGCCAAAACAGCTGCTGTAGAAAGAAATTCATGTGTTTGTGTTTTGATGTGTGAGTCTGTGCATGTACAGTATATCTGTTTCTGTGTGGGAGCTTTTATTTAGTTGCATGTTAAAATTTCTGTACATGAAAATGTGCCATTGTGATTCTATGTGCAATTGTATGTCATGCTTATGGGAACTTGAAAAAAGGGAAACAAAATCCCTCTGTGTCTGAGTATTTCTGTGACACTGCGTAGTTGTACTATCACATTTCAGAATGTAATCTTGTCCTTGTTACTCCAGTACAACTGTCTGATGTTATGAGTTAGACTGAAGATTGAGACTTAACAAACAACAAATGCATGAGCTCACAAAACTATGCTGAAAGGTTGCTGGTTCGAATCCCTACACTGACAAGAAGACAGATCTCTGGGTGGGGGGAGTGATTGAATAGTTCTGTCCCCTCCCTCAGCAGCTATGTTCACTATTCACAGATGGGATCGTTCACAAAAGTCCCTTTTTACAGAGATATACTGCCATTAAGACTCTTGATTATGATGCCCTTGTTTGTTTACACTGAACCAAATGAAGATGATTTAATGCTGCTCTAGTCTGTGATTTTAGATAGCGTGTCACCCTTCCAAAATCAGAGGCGTGATGTGTCATTTCATACCTTTGTATAGGATCAACGCAGAGCCTATGGTGTAGCCTACACATGAATGCACACCGTTGTGTGCATTGATACTTGTGCGTTGGTGTGTCTGTGTCGCTCTGCAATTACAACACCAACGGGCGGTGGAGTTCCTGTGCCACTGTAATGAGTTCTTTATGTTGGAATTGGAGCTAATAAATGTTAGACAGCAGTTACTTTTACTGAAAATACTGCACACAGCAAAGAGAGAAGAAGTCTGAGCAGATGGTGTGTGTGATCACAGAACTAAATGACACAGACGGGAGGGTGAGTTTTCTGTGCTTGTGAGATCACTGAGAGACATGTACGAGCCAAAGTCATGTGTGAGGGACTCAAAACTGAACCATGAAATCAGTCTGTAAACTCTGATGGATGTTTACAGTGGTTATAATTTTACTATTTGCCTTTGTTTACTCTTCCAAATAAGTTTGGCTGACATGGGGGATTGATTTCAGCATCTACATTTCTAACCTCAGTGAGAGACAAATAAACCTGTAAACATTAAAGTCTGAAACAAGGACAAGAGAACTCACATGAACTTTCACAGTTCTTTCGTCTTGTGCTGTCCATCATCGTCTGTCAGGCCTCAGGCCTAATTTACAGGCTTTATGCAGCATGCTACTGTGAGAGATCAATGGTGCATGTGATATTTTATTGTTGCTTTTTTTAAGAGATGATCAAAACATGAATGAATCTACGACCACAGAAACACTAGTTTAAGAACAGAGGAATAATTATCTGCTCTTTTTATAAATTGTCAGGATTTCCTCACTCAGATGAATAAACATGAAACTTCATGGATCGGTCTGGAGTCAAAGAAAAGACCCACCTGGTCAGATGAATGGGAGTGGAAGTGGGTGGACGGATCAAAACTACAATATCAGTGAGAAATTTTCTTTTTTTAATTGTTTGATGCTAATAATTGGATGAAACTGAAAACTAAAAAAGTTCCATAAGAAGTCATTAATATTTAATTTGTAAATTATGTTTTCAAATAATGTGAATATGTTGAATAAATTAGAATATCTGACCTCTAAAGCTCATCTTTAAGAGGTCAAAGGTTTGAGGATGCTGAGCTGGGCTTTTGACAGCTCAGGATGATGAAGTTACAGTTTGCTGCTCTACCACATGAGGGCATCAACATGTTCATATTAATCCTCTGTGTCTTCACTGAAAACACAACGTAGTGAAGATAAACAAAGAATTCTAATTAAAAATCTAATAAAAAATTCGACCTTCTGAAACTCTAAATCTGAAGCTCAGCGGGAGAGACAGTGCAGAATTTAGTTAGTTGGGAGTTTACAAGAACTGTATGCATTATCTCACACCAGCTATCCTTTGTGTTTGTGGCTTTTACCAATAACATCAACCCTGTTTTTCAGAGGCTGGAGTGTAGGAGTTAGTGTAACGCCTGTGAACAGATCTACAGCTTATATCAGTCTTCAGGGGACATGGATGTACACCAACAATGGATCCAAACAATGGATCTGTGAGAAACAGATCAAAGAGCTTTCTTGGTAATCTTACACTTTGACGTGTGTTGCATGTAACTGTGACCCTCGCTGCATGTCACTTCTCCTGTTCTGATACTCTTCCTGCACTCCTGTCAAAGTCACTGTACACAATAGAGGCAAACATAAGAAAATGAAAGGTACAAAACACCTCCTGCTGGCCAAAACGTTCAAGACTTTACTAAATAACACAGAGTCAGAAGAAGCAGACACACTGACTCTCAGAGCCTTAACAGTAGTGAAGCTAAAACAGTTTGTCACCAAGAGTAAGGCTAGAGGAAAGGTCATAGAACTTTCAAAATGAAAGAGGTTCATTCACTGTGGTGAATGAAGGACCTTTGAGAATCTGTCTGTTAAATGTTTCTGTCACATGCTGCCCCTGTGTGTGACTTCCTGTCTGTAGTGTGTGTAGTTATTTCCTGTTTTATTTTGAAATTTCTTGTGTGTTTGTTACTTCCCACCAGTTTGTTGTGTTAACTGTGTCTCATTAACCCATTAGTCTCTGTCTTTCCTCCTTTCAGTTGCCAGAATGTTATATTTTGTTGTGATGTGCTTCTTTGCTTGGTTCTTTGCTTCTGACTGCCTTCACAGTGTTATCTGGACGTGGATTGATACCTGTGCTTGATTAGAGTTGTTCTTCCTTAGAATACTTTTGGTCAGTACTGACCTCTGCACAGCAGTAACACCCCGAAAGACCTGCTGATTTGGAGATGCTCTGACCCAGTCGTCTAGTCATCACAATTAGTCCCTTGTCAAAAAGATCCTGACTCTTGCCAATTTGATTGGATTCCAGATAAAATCAACTTCAAGAACTGATTGTTCACCTGCTGTCTAACATGTCCCACCTCAGGTGCCATTAGAACAAGATAATCAGTGTTATTCACTTCACCTGTCAGAGGTTTTAATGTTGTGGCTGATCAGTTTATGTTTGATTGACATACAGACGGTTTCAGCATCTGTTTTAATTGATCGACTGTAAAACCTTAACTTCAGGCTGTTGTTTCTCTGTAAGACTAAAAATAAATGAGACACAGCATTTCCTGATGTGGACTGTTGATCTGTTGTGTGTGTGTTGTGGTGGTGGCAGGGGTGAAGGGGGGGGTGGGGGGTGTGAATGACTGAATGTGGGTTTTGTGTCTACATGGGGCATCTGTTAACACATAATGCTGTTGTTGCTGATTGGAAACCTTGTATCTTCAAATTCTCTTATTTTATTGAACAAAGAAAAACAGATTTATTTTCTGTTTGGTTTAAAGTTTGTCCAAAAGGTTTATTAAAACTAGAAAGACTGGACAACACAGGGTTCTATAATTAGTAATGAAAAAAACCACAGAAGTGCTGTTGCAAGGTTTTTTTTTTTTAATCCACACAGTCAAATGAATAAGGGGGTGTATATGTGTTAGTTTTCTTGGTGCTACTTCCTCAATGTTCTCTATAACAGACAGACGGCCACAAGAAACTGACAGCAGCATCAGAATATAACTGTATGATACTGATTTTATATCTACAATAGTTAGAAGAGCGTACTGCACTAGAACATATTAAAGTTTCACAGTGACACGGTGCAGTAAGTGACGTAGAGCTACTGTTCAGGTTTCTCTGTGCCTTCAAGATGTCCTCAGATATTTATGCAAAACCAGATTTATCAAAGAAGGTGAGATACAACAGAAAGGTGGAGGAAGATGGAGCAGAGTGGGAGGAAAGGGAGGTGAATATCTACGAGAGTACAGACTGTATGATCATAACTGACTATAAACAAGCAGGAAGGAGGTAAGTGTTCTCCGTTCAGTTTGTTACACTCAGCTTTCCAATCGCAGCCCATCAGACATCTCTGTTTGTTTCTATGTAACTACATGTTCAGTATCAACTCATGGGTTTAGCAGCTGTTTCCAGCTGTTAATTGGATTAAATTTACATTTTGAGAACAAACTGTGCAGTACCAGAGAGCTCTGAGTATCGAGGAGAGAATCGTTCAGTAGTTCTGCTGTTACTTTTTTAGTTTTGGACTCCATTCCTGTTGGTTATGGTGACATATAACTGATCTGTGTCATCTCTCTGATATGGGGAAGCATAAACTCTGGTAACAACAGCTTGACAACAGAGTGAAAAGAGTAACTACATGACAGGAAGAAGTCGTCCAGCATAACAGGATGTGTTAGTTTTTTAACTTGTCAATACAAAGTCAAGAGAAGAGGCTTGTGGTTGGGAGGGAAGGTAAAAAAAGGAATCTACAAACCTACAAACAATATGTTAGACTCAAAGATAACCACAAGGCTTAAACAAAGGAAACTATACACAAGATGGCGGAATCAAATATGGCCACTGAGACCAACCACATGGCATGTGGGTAGGCTAAGACAGAAGTATTTCTTTGTTTAAGGCCAGCTCAGTTAGGATAAAGGATGTACCTCCAGTCCTGTTTGTATGAACCTGCCAACACTATATAACACTAATACTTTACCAAGTCCATGGAGGGAAAAGGTCCTTTACAGAGTGCTGTTTTGTCTAAAGTCTGTTTTAAACTTTGGCAGTCTCCAGTGTGTCTGTCAAAATTCAGTGCAGCCGTCTGGTCCAAGCAGGCCTCATACTGCATGATACAGAGCAGGGTGGTGAGAGAGGGAGTGGCTGTCTCTGCAGCCTGGGTGAAGACAAGGGAAAGAGATGTTTCCTGCAGTGAGGAACAGAGTGAGGAGAGGAGCTCAGCTGGGTTTGTTGACCTGGTAACGTCACAGGAACCAGGGCACACAGTGATCATGAGTTGCTGGTTCTTGTTGGTCCATGAGCGGTTTTTACATCAAGGTGTGAAAAGGTGAAGGACCCTGGCTTCACTCCTTTGTCTATAGACCATGTGGTGTCAGCCTCCATTTTCAGAGAGCTGACGCTCTACAACTCTGTTGTGAAGCTGTGTCCAGATGAAACCACAACCACAGATTTAAGCCATGATGATAGTGAGTACAATGTAATGATAACAGTGGAGAATGATGGGTAATGGAAAGTATGAAAACAGCAGTCATGTTGCTTTCTATTAATAAACCTGCTCTGTGTGCTTTGTCTGTGTAGGACCACAGACTCAGAAGCTTCCTCCAGTTCAAACCAGGCCTTACAGAGCTGCTGCACTGTGTGTAGGAGTGCTGTGTCTCCTGATGATGGCTGGGATCATCGTCCTGTCCACATGTTGTAAGATAAAATACTCATTTATTCTGAGCAGCAAATACTAAACCACTTCACACACTGCATCACTGTGACAACTTGGTACAAGTACTGTATGTCTACAGAGCACATTGAAGACACTTTTCCACCAAACATCATTAAACACTATTAGTGGTAATATGACTAGTCCCACATAATCCCTTATTCTTATCACAGTGTCTTGTTTTGTTGTGTTTCTAATCACATATCTCATATTTTTCTTCATTAAGGAAATGATTTCATGCTGCAGACCTGTTTGTGTTTGTACATCAGTTACACACTAGTCACCACACACTGAGCTCTACTCACAGCAGGCTGAAGGACAGTGGCTACACCACATCATTCAGTTCCACTTCACAAGTGTGACAGTGACGTTTAATCATATACAGGATCTAACTTAATTGTTCTGATGCTGATTTTCTTGCTCTGTTTCTTGTTTTGTTGTTTCTCACCAGATGTTTCAGTCACTTTGGAAAAAGAGCAGCTGCAGACCAGATACAACTACCTGAACAACAGTATATGGTATAATCTCACTGTGTCTCTACTTTTAATCACTGTACAATTGTTCCATGGTGTTAAAACTGTTTTTCTATGGATATGAAAAGGAAATGTATGTGCTATAAAAAATATAAAGTAAAATGACCTGAAAAGGAAAAAGAGGCAGGAGAGAAAGATCTTACACTCAACAGTAAAAATGACAAGTCTTTATCACTTCTTACACTGACTGACATGAAATCTGTCTTTAAAACACTTGTTTGACATTAAGAGAAGTGGTGTCCTGATGGATGGAAGAGAGTTGGATGCAGCTGTTACTTTAAATCCACTGGCTGGAAAAGTTGGGATGAGAGCAGGACAGACTGTCAGAGCAAAGGAGCTGATCTGGTGATCATAAACAGCAAAGAGGAACAGGTGAGTGTGTTTGTTAATGTGTGTGTGATGGTTGATGTAACTACCAGTGATCTGTTACATGTGTTTTTCACCTGCTGTCAGTCTGTGACCTGCTTCCTGTCCTGACCCTGATGGATTTATTTGTCTGATTAAACATCAAAGTTGTTGATACTGAAATTGATGGAAGATATCAGAGAAACTGCTGAACTTTTTATTGATTTATCCACTTCTGGATGAACAGAATCTAACGGGGCAGAGAATTTACAGAACAAAATGTGATGAGGACTTTAAACATGAATAAACACAATTCTAAATGTCTGGAGAAATCCTCAAAACATGTTGATTTTCCTTCTGACAAGACTAGTCAAAATCTAGAATATGACTGACTGTGTAAGGACAAGAGAGAAACTGAGAACGACGAAAAACTGTTGGGGAACTGCTGTAAACACCTGCTTTCAGTGGAAGGGAGTTGAAGCCTGCTCGAAAAACCTCTAGATGATGTAACTAATTATATATTCATGATATCAATACATTGTATTTGCATTCTAAATACTGGAGAAAGGCTGTTAAAGGGTCATGCCGTAACCCATCAACAAAGGTAGAAGGTTGGTAACTCTGCCTGTAAACATGTTTTATAATGACATAAACCACCCATTCTGAAAGAGCAACAGCCAATAGGACACTAACACCAGCTGATCACTCAATGGTGAGACTCCATCAGTCAGTCATCAATAGACATCATGTTTCTAAGGCTGACTTCTCTGTTGTGGTTTAGCCATAAATACATTCTGATCAAATGAAGCTGGTTGATTCTACACAAGGAGCTGATTTTTGATTCTTTCTTTTGAGTCTTTTACAGTTCCTTCACGGAGGAACAAAACAGCTGAGCAATACGTAAATCGAAACGCTAATACCAG
>BRZM01002840.1:0-27718 GCA_033238685.1 Lates japonicus | reverse complement strand
TGAAAAGTGTTGAGGCTTCTACAGACAAATGACAAAAGAGAGCTGTGTCGAGTTTCTATGCAGCGTTCACACTGGAATGTGACTGAGCAGCTCAGTTAAAACACAGTCTTACCTCATTGGAAACATCCACCACCAGGTCGTCACTTTTGTCTCCGTCACTGTCCTGAAATAGAGGAATGACAGGCTCAGCTGGCTGGGAAAATTACAGTGAAAAATCTGAGTGTTTGTTTATTTGCTTAAGATACTGTGCATAGCTGTGAACTGAAACTGGATAACACTTTATTTTACGGGTCAAATAGTTCATATATTAGTAAAAAAAATTCAGAAATTTCCAGGGAAATAACTTGGTAGTAATTATAAGGAAAACTGAAACTGTTCTGAGACTGCTATCTTAGTCAGCTGTTGATATCTAGAGGAATTTCTCTAGGAGAACTGGTCTATCTGACCTAAAGTAAACTCATATCCATTTTTTGTAAGAAATGTTATTCTTCATATATGAACTACTTTACCTGTAATTACAGCCAATAAATATCCTTGAATAAATAATAAATATAAATATCCATGACACTTATTAGGAAATTATTGGGAATATACCGACCCATAAAATCATCAAGCATTACCAAAACAGTGGTGGTTACAGACTTAAATAATGGGAAATTAAGTAGTTATTAGTTCTCCTGCTATATTTCGGTTTAATATCTGTCCTGAAGGGTAATAAAGTCAACACTGAGTTAATCAGTGTTAAAGTAGAAGCAGAAATAAGCTCAGGACCCCAACCAACAGCTAGAGCAGGAGAGCTACAAACTCATGAATGTGCACACTACAAACAAAGAAACCAATAAGGACAAACACTCACATATCTGCTGTCTTTGTCATCCACTTTGCGCTTTTTGGAGTCGAGGCCGTAATCTGAAGAGCCGCGGTGCTTCTCACTTGCTGCCCGCAGGCTGTCTGATGGCGACACAGAGTTATTCTGCCAACAACAACACGCAGACATCAGTCTCCAGTTCCCTTTGAGTCTGCTTTACATTTGACTCTTAGCATCCTCAGAAAACTGTTAATAAAACTTTTAATATCTATGAACATTACTGTGTGTTGCATTGCGTAAAGCTGCAGCAAGTATAATACAAAAAAACAAGCTCTGCCAAAATTGGAAATGTAAATTGCTCCGCTGTGATGTGATATGGAGAAACAAACTGTAAATAAACTTCTCTGTTGGCTTAGGGTGCAAGATGTAAGTTTAAAAAAAAAGTTGTAAGTTAAAAAAAAAAAAAAGAATAAGCTCTGTCCTGCCAGCATATGCCCTTCAGTCAAGTGAATGTTTTGGGGCTTAAATGCAGTAAGTGACAAACCCTCAGAAACCAGAAAAGCCAGGGAACTGCCCAATGGTGCATTTAAGTCCAAGCATGCAGGCAGGCTTTTCTTTTATCAGGAAAATATTGACTGTAAACCTAAACATACAATGCTCCTGGACTAAACTGGACTGATTTGGGACAGAAGATGATGATTCTGGGACAGCTTAGCGTGGCTGCTGCTGCTGCTGCTGCTGCTGTTGCTGCTGCTGTCGCCAAGGCAATGGAGCAAGTAGGAAACAGACGAGACAGCTGAGCAAACCCACAAACACAGAAAACCACTGAAGACAAAACGCAACTCAAAGACAAAAGCATGCAGTTGCAGCGAGGTGATGTGTGGAGCAGATTGAGAAGAAGTGGAGAGAAAATGTGAGGTGGAAGCAGAGTGCAGCATGGGATATTTGGTGTGTGTATATTTACAGAGAAACACACAACCTGACATCTAATCCTCTTGTAGACTCTGACCTGGTCAGACACGCTTGAAGCCACATTAACAATTCAAATCACACACAGCTTGCACTCGTGACTACTTTTTCTGACTGTGACATGCAAGTACATGCAAATAAAAACAAAAGTGACCAGGATCTGTCACTGTGTAACTGTAAAAGCCATGTTAATGACTGCTGGAGTGTGCCTGAGTGTGCGCGCGCTGTGGCAGGTCAGTGACAAAAACAGCAGAAAATGACTGACAGCAAAGTTCATGAAAATCAACCAGAATAAAAAAAAGACGAAGGAAATAAAGAGGCCATTGAGGGAACCTGGACAAGAGTGCAATGTGAAGACACAAAGAGGGTGTTGCCAACAGAGAAAAGAGCCATGAAAGAGGCAGAGTGAGAAAATGAGAAAAAAAAGGAAGAAAGACAAGAGAGCAAAACAGGAAAGGAACTTGGCAAGCAATGAGAGCGTAGCAGTGTGGCAATGAGTTCTCCCCACTAGTGGGAATGCCCGGACAGGCTGGCACCCTCTCAGAAGCTGCAAACAGGGTTTTTGTAGTCTGGGCACTGGTGTGGTGGGGTGGCACTGCCAAACAGTCCGACAGGCAGGCAAGCAGGGAGGGAGGTTAGGAGGAGGAAGAGGAGGAGGAGGAGGGGGTGAAAGCGAGCAAACCCTGAGGCCAGCCCATGCTGTCGGGCAGCTCAACAAATCCCTGCCTTCATCAGAAACAGAAAGATGTGGTGAAAGAGGGAGAAGGAAGATGTCTGACATCTTGGCTGCAAATGACGGAAAAGGACAGAAGAGCGGCAGAGAAAGGATGACATTAAAAAAAGACCTCCTGAGCCGAGAAGAGTGGAGAGTGACGATTTAAAAAAAAAAAACAACAAAAAAAACACACACTGTGGTTGGGCAGTTAATGGCGCGCCACACCACCCCCTTCAGAAATTGCCCCTGCCTTGGCCAACATACAAAGAGTCAGACTTTTCCTGAAGGTTTCAGCCAACCCAGCAGCTCTGCCATTTCCACATCCCGCCTTCTCATGTCAAAATATGGAAATTTGTTCAGCTACTGTTGTGGAAAAGAAAGCCACAAGAAGAGTTTTAGTCTGGCATGGTGTGAAGATGCTGCCTGACAGACAAAAAAAATCTCTTAAAGCATTACAGCCTGTCTGTGTATCTGAGCCAGTGACCTTTAAAGGATTGCTTAGACTCAATAACCCTGCACTTGTCTCCAACGTTGGTATCAGATGACCTGAGACAACAGGACACGAAGACTGTGCGCGTGAGTGCGTGGGGAGGGTAGTGGGGAGGATCAGGTAAGGTAGAACTGGCAGCCGCTTGTCACCATACGAGATGAGGGAGAGTTTGGGTTCCCTTCAGACATGAGTGGGCCCATTCAGGATGGCCAGTCAATGGGAACTCAATCTGGCCAAGCAGATCCAACAGAGCGTTATGCTCCAGCTAACTGAGAGCTTTAAGCCAGTCCAATAAACAAGGACTTTAACATGAGAAGGAAAAAAGAGAGAGGGATAGGAATGGTGAGAGACAGAAGGAGAGAGAATGAGCTAGATAAGAAGAGAGAGTAGAAGATAAAGGTATATGCAAAATAAGAGGGGAAAGGCAGTTAAAGGGAGATGAAAAGGAGTCAGGTATTGGACACATGCAACAGTAAATCCTCCAAAGTGGTGAGGGAAGAAAAGAAGGAGAGTCAAAGTCGTTTTTAATTGTGCTGAAATTAAAGGAGGTAGCTGACTACTAATCCTCGCCCAGTGATTGGAGTCATTTTCCACCTGGATTAGATGGCACTGGCTTATTTGGCCAGACTTCATTATTTGATTTCAGTCAGCTTATACCCCCATGAGTACAAAAAATGTGTATGTTCTTACACACCGAGCATGAATTTCTACTGAACAGAGGGCTTAAGTCTATGTAAAGTACACCTAATCACCAAACACAGTGAGCCAAGAACCGGCAAAGTCAAGAGACACACAGGAGATGGAGAGTCAACGTACCGTGCTCGACTCGCGTTCTTTCAGAGGAATGGGCAGAGGCGAGTGAAAAGATGAGGGGCCAGGAGGGAGAAAAGCAAAACACAAATTAGTATGGGTGTTGCCACAACTGTATAATCCAATGAGATAGCAGTAATAAAGTTATTATTCAGCTAAACGATTACTCTCATATGTGCAGCTCAGCATGTTGTTACCACCCTCTAAGAGTGCACCTTTTATAGGGGCTTTTTAAGTTGTATTAATGCTTAATAAATCATATCATGATGATTTATAAATCAGTTATTTATTCTCCTTCAACAAGACATTAATTTAGCCTTCTTCAGATCTTTAGTTCATCAAGTAGACTCAAATGGACAGTTTGACCTCTGACCTTCTGGGAGAGGGCTGTGCGAAACCTGGACTAAGTCCATTTATTAATTATATATTAACATTTACAATTGCAGACAGGATGTATTACTAAAAAACCTTGTCTCAATTACTTAAAACTTAATTACAGATGATCCACAAACATTCTTTTGGCTTATTAGAATATTAGAAACTCATGACGATTTATTAATGACTAGTTTATTACTCTTTATTATTATCAGTTATTAACATACGTAACTGTAGAAATGATGGCACATTAGAAAGTGAGACACTCAAAAGCTTTGGTTAATGACTTGACTATTAGAAACTAACTAGTAAGAGACATTCTTCAGAACCTGTCGACTCATAAGCTCATCCATTAATGACTTATAACTCATCTATACTGATATATGTAATCGTTAATAAAGCCATAAGTCACAACTTTAAAAACCCCTTTATAAAAGCTGGCTTATTAGAAAGTGGTACCTTAATTTTGAATAACAAAATGATAGAGCAGATTGTATTTTCTTTATAGATTAGACCAACATTACCACCTGCGTTTCTGATTAATGACTCATTTGCCGCCAACATCTGGACTCGACAGTTCTACACTGTCTTTTTCTGCCTGTTATTAAAACATATTTATCCTCTACATAAGTGGGAGTGTGTTCAGACCTCTACAAACTCTCTCTTTCCTGTTTCCTAATGATAGTATAAACTACACTTTTATTTTCATGTCAAAATTTATCATGGGTAAAGGCCAATGAAAATTATGTTAAAACCTGTATAAATATTTCCTCACCCAGTAATTTTGTACATAAACACTTACACTTAAAAACATACAGTGACATGCCTCTATGATAAATGTATCTGGCTGGTAAAACCTGTTCTTGGCAGTTACAATCACCCATCAGCACTAAACTGCTGCAGGCGGTGTGTGTGGCAGGCTGTGCTCCTCACCTCGGTGTTCCAGGTCGTGGTGGTTCTTCTCATCCTTTACAGGCAGGTGGGCCTGGCTGCCAAGAGCTCCCAGAGCCAGCAGGCCGGAGCCAGCGCCTGTCACAGGGGGGAGGCCGGGCGGCTGCAGGCCTGAGGGGTGTGGGGGCAGCTGGACTGGGGGGCCGTGGGCCGCGTGAGAGAGGTGCTGAGCCTGGAGCTGCTGCTGCTGTAAACAAACGCGGAGAGACAGGAGACGAGACAGAGGACAAATGGGTCGGCTGGGAAGTGAATCCATGAATGACCGCACTCTACTTGTGCATTAGAGCTGGCTTTGACAACATTTAGTTCAAGGCCAAACCATTTATGCATAATAGCAGACTGACAGCGGCTGCCAACATGCTGATCCAGCTCATTCACTGTCTGAGAGGAAAAAAACAGATTCTGTTCATAGCTGCAGACGTACAGTTATCATGTGGTTCAAAGTGTTAGATAACTGAAACAATAGGATAAACAGTAAAATACATTCATTACCAAAAACATTTGTGTCACATTATCTTACATTGTCAAGGTCTTTAGGGTTTGTCTGTGCATTATTAACCTAAAATAGACCACGTATTTCATCATGAGGCAGCAATATGTCACATTTTAACAACCTGAAACATTCTGGCTGATTAATCACATTAACTACACACTAATGAAAGTTTTTTTTAAATATGAAGGTGCTAAGACAGCAGTGAAAAGCAGGGCTGCAGTTTGATTCAGCAGTGAATTGTTTAGTCTGTAAAATGCCAGAAAACAGTGGAAAAAATGCCCATCACTACTCTCCAGAGTCCAAAAATGATGTCTTCAAATAGCTGGTTTGGAGTTGTTGGAAACACAAATTTATTCAATTCATAATTATATAAAACAAAAAAAGCAGCAAATTATCACAGTTGAGAATCTGGAATCACATAATATTTGATGTCTATACTTACTATAAAAATATTATAAATTACTGATCTTTCTGCACTAATGCAAAGTTGACTGAATAAGCTCTCTGCTGAGGTCTGCACATGAATGAAAGCTAAAATTGCGTGTCTCGGAAAAGATGGCCTCCAGGTTTATATTACAGATCTGGTTCTCTTTTCATATCACACTCTTGCTACAGATCACTGTTTCTTACTTATGATACGAGACCTTTATGTGACTGCTCCGTTCAACTGGACGACATGTCACCTCAGAAATGATACAGAGCATTTTTTCCCAAACCACTGTGCTTCAATCATAGTTGGGACGGTTAAAAATCAATAGGTCTACACTTGAAAACCTCAAAACCTTTCAACACTCTGGAAAAAACAAGCAAGCATGCCCACTCTTCTAGCAAAATGCTGTTAAGCACAGACACAGTGGAGAGCACACACACCCCTCCCAAGAGGCCATGAATGTGTGTGTGTGTGTGTGTGAGAGAGAGGCAACCAGAGAGGAGTGAGTAGATAGACAGGAGTTAAATAGCCACTCAGGCAAGAGGGAAGCAAGTGCTTTAAAACAAGGTTAAATAACACTTAGCACATCCATCAACTGCCTCTCTAAAAAAGAAAAAAAAAAACATGATTGCTATTCTGCTTGCGAGATAGAACTTCAGTAACCTCATCCATACATTCATTACATAAAATGGAAAAAACTAGACGAGGTTATATCTAGTGGCTTACCACATTTAAAGGTTTATTTAGCAGCTGGCCATTATTCAGTCAGCTCATTATGTCGAGCTGGACCTGAAATCGCACAATGGATATAAGCAACTGAGGGGTGGCATTGTTAATCGATATTGTTCTGGTGTGCCCAGCAGCCTATTTGTTGTGAAGATGGAAAAGGGAGAAGGGAAAAAAACGAGAGAAAGGGGCAGCCGAGAACAAGGAAAGGAGGGAGAGACAGAATCAGAAATAACAAGAGAATGAAAGAGAGAGCGAGCGAGGGATTGAGGCAGGGACGTCCCTATTGAGAGTGCCTAATGAGGAAAAGCGTGCAGGGATCATTATCAAGAAGCCTCATTAGCGAGCTATGGCTGAGGAGAGGAGCGAGGAGAGACGAGGGAAGGGAGCGGTGAAGGAGGGAGGGGGAGGAAAAAGAGGGAAAATTTCAGAAAATAAATTGCTTCCAATTCAATATTCATGGATAAAGAGCTGGCTTCCTTTCACACTTATCTTTTTTCATTATGTGTAAATGCCGCCGCAGCTCAGGCAACTTCCACAGGAAACAGGCAATTAAAGTTAACTAGGCGAAGCTGGCTCCCTGCAGAACGGTACTGTCAGGTGGAACAAGCATCAACAGCAGCAGCACAAACCAGCTGGCAGACTGGCTTAATAAGCCTGGCAATGATCGCCACATTACCTACTTATCCTGTGCTTTACAACAAATTTTCTTCAGTTGTCGCGACAAAGATTAGACTACAACCTGTGCTGAAAACAGATCTGACTGATTTCAGTATTGGTCTTGGATTGAGAAGCGGGAACATGTTTTTTGGAGGTTAGTCGTCAGATAAATAAAGTGCTGTCAGTGACACCTGAGTGAGGCAGACAAAGGACAAGATGCCAAAAATATCCAAACACACCCAAGTCATGCTTTGTCTTCAAAAGGCATCATCCCCCTTGATGAAGACACATGTTAGACGGCCAGCACACAATTCAAAACACTGACTCTATGTCTCTCTGAACACTGACCATGAGGGCTGGGTAGATACTATGAGGTGGCTGCTGCTGCTGGGTCAAAGGAGAGAGGAAGAGATTCAGCCAGAAATCATACAAGCAACACAACTAGGGCTGTTAGTAATGATTATTTCATCAGTTTATCTGAATTTTCACTTTCTCAGAGTCCAAAGTGATGTATTCAAATTGCTTGTTTTCGACAATCAACAGTCAAACACCAAAAGATATTCAGTTTCTATCAAAAAAAACACAACAAATATTCACATTTAAGAGGCTGAAGGCAGAGATTTTTGGGGAAAATTTTGCTTCAAAATGGTTTAAACTGACTTATTATCAGTGATCAGAACAGTTGCAGATATATTTTCTGCAGATCCACCAATCAACAATTAATCAACTAATAATTTAAACTCTAATTAAAAGCAACTGAAAACAACATCAACACAGACCTTGATTCGTTAATTAGTGTTAATAATATAGCTGGTTATCTCAGACTAATATATTTAAATAACAAAATACAAATTTAACGGTCAGCTTTCTTTAAAAAAAAAAAAGTACCATCATCCTGAAACACTGACAAATCCTCAGACATTGACTGCTTGTAGCAAATGTGTAGATGCAGTCAAATTATGTGTCACTGAACACACTCAAATCAGATGGAAATATGACCTATAGGCACACCCAAATAAAACATGCAAATTTTTCACAGAGGAGATCACGGTTAGCAAATGAACCAGAGTGACAACAGGACCAGGCAGTGTAAAAGATGTCTGCTCCACAGATTAGCATTTATATAAGGGCTGGTGATAAGCAGCTCGCCACCTGTAACTGACACGTTAACCATTATCTAAGTACAATCTTGTCCTTTGTTGAAATCATGTAAATGAGACAGCACCTCTGACACCTCAAATCAAACTCATATGTCACCTCTGGTGATATGCAAACCAGCTTTGAAGGGTGGAGGCAAGTTTGCACACAGTTCAGTTCAGGCTAGGTTGTAGGTTACTCATGTTTTTATAGTTCAATTACGGAGACGATGTGTATTAACTTTTAGGAAAAGAAAATAAACTACTAGTTGACTTTGGACACCTTTTTACCTGGTTTTCATTAGTACTGGTGCCAGCAATCAGATAGCTGTAACACCATCAGGTACTTATTTTTGATTGTGGCTGGTGCTTCTGAATGGATTTTTATAGAAATCATTGTTTTTTCAGTTTTCAATTGTCAGTTTTCAAGTCTATTAAATATCAGAAAATCATGAGGCATGTCCACCCTGATTTCCTACAGTCTGAGGTGATGCCATAACATTTAAAATAGCAATCATTTAGTGCTAGAAATACCATATCTGCATATCAGGTGCTGACACTGAAGTTGAGAACAGTTTGTTTTTCTTGGTCTCCAGCTTGGGGAAGAGCCTGAGGCAGTTGGGTGTTATATCTATATATCTATATCTATCTATCTATCTATATATCTATCTATACATATATACATATATATATATATATATATATATATATATATATATATATATGTATAGATAGATATATATGTATGTATTGGACCTTATACTGACACCCAGTGCTGCAGGTGGCCCCTGTGGGGGAAACACCTATCATGGGATTTGGAGTTTAGCCAGGGGTGTGTGTGTGTGAGACAGAGAGTGATTGAAATCTATTTTCTGATCTAACTGCTGTAGAAAGCTGCCATAGCCCAATGTTCTCTGAATATTGCTGTGACTTTAATGACAAGACTCACTGAGGGGACATGGAGATTGATCACCTGCCATGTCTTCGCCCCAATAATTAAAGTCTGTTTTGCTCTGTGTGTGTGTGTTTTCTGTCTAATCCTGCCCACCCCTTAATGAAGGCAGGGTCACTCCTGTTGTAGACAGTCTCACTGAGTTCAGTTAAAAAAAAAAAAATAAGAAGAAGAGAAGGAGACGGAAATAGGAAGTAATTACCTTGAAAACTAGGGGTTGCACTCCTGGCTCATTTACCTTAATCGAATTTCGATATCCGCCTCTCATTAGACTTGACCCCTCTACCACTGGGACAAGCTAGCCGCTGACTAACCTCTGCTACAGAGGGCTAATCAAAAGGGTCAGTTATCCATCTGGGTCCAAGCTGGCTATTAAAAAGCATCCAGCCTCCTACTTTTTTAAATGAAAGCAGATGGAAGACCAAATCACTAAAAAGTATATTTGTCCAGAGTGGGTATTGTGTGTGTTCAAGGTTGTGGCTACAATTATGTGCACCCTTTTCCTCTATTAATTGCTGCAGATGCTCCTTTTGGTATTATAAAAGTACCAAGTTTAAAGTAGTGTAGAGCTAAAAGTTCTCAGAAATCCTAAGAACATGGTGAGAATTAGAACAGATATAAAGCCACACATACGTCACATGATTCAGATCCTAACTATGAGCGAGTGAATAAGAAGAAAATGTTCACAACAGTCTCCGAGTTGTAATTCCAGGATGGACGGCTACAATATCGGCATCTTGGCAAAAATAACTACAGTCGACAATAGCTGAAAGTTACATGCAAATAAAATCCAATGTTAACACTAACCGATGGTTAATTTCAAAGGAACTACATACTACAGTATCTGTTAGTATCTGGTTTAATTTATTAACATAGCACTGACAATACATAACACAACAAAAGTAGCTAATTAAGGCTAGTTAAATGGTGTGACTTCAATGCTCACATTAGAGGGTAACCATCATGGAATAAAATGTGAAAACAGGCATGCTGAAACAACAGAAGACTTTCTTCTCTTCCCACTGTGACGACATTGCTTGAGTGCAGCCTAAATCTTTTATCCACTACACCTTACAAATGCCTGTTAAGTCCATACTGCTGTAATCTCTGTTGCAATCACAGTGCTTGTCCTGACCTGACCGCTCTAATTCCTCCTGCTATTGGGTCAGAGGTAGGGGTAAGCCTGTTGGCTGGAACCTTTTATCTAATTAAAGTGCAGCCAAAGTGAAATCTGAGAAACACCATGATCTGATCTCAGCCTGGAACGTGTTACTGTATATCAGATGTTCTTTGACTCTGCCTGAGAGGAGAAAATCAGAGCAGAGCTGCTGTTAGGGAACTGCACCCTGCTTGCTGACAGGTCACAGTTAACCAACAATCAGTGAAATTACAGCAGTGAACACCATATTGAGAGCACATTGCAAACACTGTGAACTCAAATAAAAACATGATAAACCACTAGAGACAGGGGCAAGTCTGCACGAGTGAGGAGGACATGGCATTGCTGGTTTGTATTCAGTCTGAACATTCAAATGCCACAGAGAGGAGGAAGAAAATGGTTGCAGATTAATACACTAAGCTACTCTTATTCTCTTTTCACCCCTATTTTCCTCCTGAATCTATTGCCCTTTCCCAGGTTATCCTTGACATGCAACACTTCAGCTGAAGCACATAAAGGGGAAATAAACCCGTGGGCATAATGCGGCATGCTCGAATAGCCTATATGTCTGCATCTGAGAGCCGGTTCTCCTCTATGCGTGCAGTTTTGCCCCCTGGCCTCGGGTCAAATGAAGGAAGAAGAGGGGGTATACACACAGTGAGAGGCAGATTGGGAAGTCCACGTACCCCGATGATAGCATTCAGCTCAGTCATTGTCACCTGCTTGGCCCGTTCAACAGCCTGAGCCACCTGCTGTTGATGCTGCAAGACACATAAACACAAAGATGAGATTCCTGGTGGTAAAGAATTCATTACAAAAGACCAAAAAAAGCATGGTTTACCTACACAGGTCTACAAATAGACACTTAAGCTGAGGGGAAAATATGCTCTGTAATGCACAAAAGTCATTTATTCATGCTCAAAGTCAGTGATACAACAGTCAAATAAATATACCCTACATCTGTGTTATCTGTGTCGCACAGTGAAAAATGGTGGTCAGAGTGAATAAAAACCAGTACAACTGAAATCTGTTGTACAATTTTAGTTCCTTGCAGGTTTAGTCTTGTCTACTTTGTTCTCCAGAAAAGCCTGTAGGTTTGGCAGAGATATAATTTCAAATTTTTCTGTATTTTGTTTGGCAGTTTGTTAAACAACAACAGGTGGAGATGGAATGGGAACAGCATGTTTTAACAGTGAGTGATTAAAATAACTGACTTGTTTTTATTTAATTTATGACACATAGCCATTATTTAGTGGTACTTGAGACAACTGTTTAAAATTAGTTTTCCTGTTAAGCAATGAATGCAATATAGTCCTGCAGTATATAAGATCCCATTGACAGAGTTTCTGCACAATAGCCACCTGTACAATTTCCTGTACAGTTACTATACTTAATGCATGAAATGAGCCTCACTCACATTCTTAAAATTATGTTAGCCAGGTTGACACTCACCTCTTGTGACAAGAATGGCATGATCTGAGCCAGAATTGCATTGAGACGTTTGGCAATCTCAGTCTGTAGGAGAGGAGAGAGAGAAAATATTAGAATGATAGTCTTTTGGTGTACTGCAGGCCCTGGGCAACACTATAATTAAGCCGTTAAACTACCTATAATAAGAAAGGGTGTGCATTTGTGCACACACACAAATGTTTCCAGCGTCCATCTTGGTAGACCGTGTATTTCTTAACTAAATTGGGACCGCCTTAGAGCAAATTTACTTCCCCCTCTCTCCTGCCTCCATTAGGCCTTATTTCATTAGGAGGCTGAAATATGCTAATACCATCTGGCTGGAGAGACCCTAATGAGGTCCATACTTCATAATTACGGCCCATAGAGAGGAGGGTGGGGAACGCTGAAGCAGACAGGTTAACTCTCTGGCCCTATCTATCAGAGGCATCTTTGGTATCGACCACGGAATATTAGCTGGGAGAGTAAGATGATACTGCAGGGCTCGACAAACATAGAGCACTTTACAGTGCTGCATTTGGACAAATGGATATGCCATGCTGCCCGTCTACCGCACTTGAACGTCCCAAGACATTTTGTCCAAACCCATTTCCTTTTTTAAAATCTGTATTTTCCAGAGAGAGAGAGGGAGAGAAAAAGAGGAGGAGAAAGAGAAGAGCCAGAAAGTAGAGAGAAGGATATAGAAGGAGGAGCTCGGGGGGGGGGTAAAATGGAGGTGATGAATGGCGAAGTGAAACCTTCTGATTTGACACTAAGGTAATGTGGTTTGACTGAACTGAGGGAGGTGAACTAATTGATTCTGAGAGATTAGGGGTGGAGGCCCAGCAGGTGTGAGTGGGGTGAAGAGGTCTTTCCCGCCGTTTTATACGCTGCTGCATTCCACTCATTTTCTCCCTTAACCTTGTTTGACTGTGAAAGGGGAGAGGGGGGAGAAAGGAGGGGAAAGAAAGTAGAGAAAGGTGGGGGAAAGGAGGTGCCAGTAGCCTTTTGCACAACCTCTGTGTCACTCTTTTCCTTTTTGGAGGAGGGGAGGCAGGAAAAGAAGGAAAGAAGAGGAGGGGGACAGACCTTTACTGGCCTGTCAGGAATTATCTCACAACCCCCTGTCTGACCTTAGACGCACTGTGTTTTCTCTCTCCATTCAGCCCCCCACCCCACCCCTACTCCTCACCCGCCATACCTCCCCTCCTCGAAATGCTTCTTCACACCCCTCCATGCTAATCTCCACCACTCTCCTCTGTACCCTCCCTCCTTCCTCCTCTTCCTCTCTATCTTCTGTTGCTGGGGCAACGCTATCTGGCACGGCTGATCGTGATGTAAATTGGGCTGGGGCCCTGACCAGAACAGCCTGTAAAATCATATTATGCGCAGCACAGAGGCAGGTCATTAAATTGAATTTTCGGCCTGTCGATCTGATCGGCACGGGAAATTAATGAGGGATAACTGGGAGTGGGGAGGGGGCTGCACTGGGGGGGCAGACACAGAGAGAGGGAGAGGGTGAGAGGGAGGGAGGGAGCTCTATGGAGACTCATAAACCATCATCATTAGCGGGGGCTGGATACAATGACACACAGTAGGATTAGAGTGTTTCAGCATCACACCACTTCTCTGGAAATGGCTACAAGGGGAGCAACATGGGGCTTGTAGGAATCAGCGGTATGCTGATACACACGCCTATTAGAGCAACAACATTACAAACCCTCACCACAAACCAATTCACAAAGAAAAGGCATCCATTTGTTCATAGCAAATCACCACTCCAGAGGCACCATTTGAAGCCAAACACATTCATGGAATGCAGGTGCACTCAGCCTTTTGTGTTGGACTGCTCAGTGCGCCGTACTTCAAAAACACACAGGTTTCTCTCAGTGGTTCGTTTTGAAAGGCTGTAGCACCAGGTGGTTTGAGAGCTGAGATCATGCTGAGTTGTGTTCAGGGTTTTTTAAGGTTAAATGTTCCTGAACCCATGACTTCCTTTGAAATTTACCCCAGAGTTACAATATTACTTTAAGAGCCAGGAAATAAAACAATGGAACAGACTTCCCTTGCATTCATTTTTTGGTTTTCTTTTTGTGCCCTAATTATTGCAATGCTGATGTCGGACATTTTGCCCATCATAGTTCAGCTACTGTTTAAGAGAACATGAGGGCAAACATGACTCACGTGTCAACCTGAGAGACGTACTGTAAAAACCTCTCAACTGAATCACTGCCTTTATCAGCCACATCTTGTCCTTCCTTTTCAAATTTAGTCACTCCACTCTGTTCAGGCAGAGTTCACACATGTTAGGGAGGGCAAACGGGCGCATGGCTTATTTACACGACTTTTTGACAGCCATTTTGAAGGGGAAAAATACTGATAACACATCACATCCAATGACTCGCAGCACTCTTAAATGACTCCCACTTTACTTTGGAGGCACTATTTTCCACAGTGCTTTTAGTGGCAGAGACAGGCACTGGAAAGAGTTTATTGACACTTAAAACCACTGAAAACAGAAGCCTTTGAGCCGGCAGAAGCTTTTCACTGCAGCTCCACAATTACAGGTACTCAGGGTTGTCTAGTAGCACCAGAGCTTGGAGAGGCTCTCTCTCCATTGCATCCCTCTGTCAATGGTGCGTTGAAAGCCATTTGGCTGTTTGTCGCTCCAGGCATTAGCCCCCAAGTGGAGAGCAAAGTCTCTGACGAGGATTCAATTGGTGAGGAAAACAAGTGGCATATGATGGGAGGGAGGCAGAGATGGCTGTTTGGGAATTATCTTCTCAGCCAGAGCAGAGGAAGAAAGAGGCACTTAGAGGTATCTTGTTCATTACAAATGCATGAAGAATATTTTGCATGTGCATGTCATTCTATTTTGAGCTCATACACACAAAAATGAAGTGACATCCTTTTTCTGCAGGGGGAGCATATGGAAATGGGCTGTTTTCCAACAGATTACATTTGATTTCGTTAGAGTTCAAATCCTCATGATGTCACTTTGAATTATGCAGTTTATATGTACAGACATACACACACACACACAAAAGGCTTTTCTTTAACTTCACCACATCAACACTGACACACAAAACTATCATCAGCTGGTTGAGTACACACAGAGACACACACACACACACGCCCAGGACACTAATTGTGTAACTCTGTTCTACCAGCCCTTCTAGCCTGGCTATCAAAATAAAGCATGTCTCACAGCCTCCAGTAACCTCGTCAGCCTCCCCTGAGAGACTGTGTTCTCATAGTCAGTTTGTTTTGGCTTAGAGACAGGTCGGCCATCATCACCTTGGCAAACAATTCCAGGAATCCTGTATAAATTATTCATTTGCACAAGCGCTTTCTCCCTCCCTCTGCTCCTCCTTTCACCCTCTTCCTCCATCCAGGAAACGGACATGACTCTCCTTGATAAAGCACTTTCTCAGTTTCCCTCATTCACTCAACAAGTGAGGAAATGGATACATACAACAGATTCACAAAATGGCTACCAAAAGGTGCAGCCACATTTAATACTAAAGTATAGGATGCACTGATGATTAATTGGAGGGACTAATTTTTTTTCTACTCACATTCCTTTTGCTTTCAATTTACCAAAGAGAGAGCTGAAATCAGAACGTAGGCAAGCGTACAAGAGAGATAAACAGGGACCACAACAGAGAACAGAGGCAGTGAAAAACAAAGCAACCCCCACCACACCCACACCACAAAGTCAGCAGGGCACGTTGCTGAGGCAGCCTAATGAGCTGCGCTAATTAAAATCACTTATTGACAGCAAGCGATGGTGATTACCTCCACCCTGCACTCTTTGCCATCATAAGAGACACTGTCAAAACAAATTACCCCCTAGCAGCCACACAGATCCCTTTGCTAGCAACCATTCAGATCAGCAGCAGCAGTGCATTGGGAGGCTGTATGTCTGTTGGAAGTTGAATTACAGTCGGTTTGTGTGAAGACACAACTGGTGTTGCCATGTAAGGGATATGAGTATTTATTCATATGCACATGTGTGTTTGTGCCCATTCCCCTGCTTTTCAATCCAGCTCTGTAGCAATAACAACACAAACTGAGTTTATCACGTCTTTTTTCACACTGCACTAAATCTTCTACACAAGTGGGCTAATATGCCCGCCTGCATCCACTAATCCAGCCTCCCTCCCTTCCTACCACTAACAGGGACAGCTAAAGGGCTGTCTGTTTACCTCTCGCTGATGTCATCACAAACACTCGTTCACCAGGGATGGGAGAAGGGAGCAAGAGGAAGGGAGGTGGCAGGAATCATGCACTATTCACGGCGCTCCGTTGACTCCACTGGGCTTATTGATAAAGAAGATGCACAGGAGAGGACCAGTCGATTAACCCATTTACCCTGAAGCCTCCCGCTCTTCCTCCCCCAACCCGCCCCCCCGCCCCCCCTTTTCCCAGTTTGTCTTATCCACTGCCACCAGCATCCACCTCCAACAACCAGTTCCACCCCCTCACCCACTCCTTGCATCGCTTCAACCTCCTTGTTTGTGATAAGCGCCTGACAGAATATGCTCAAGAATGAGGAGCGGGGGGTGAAACTCAGCAAGCTCCTTGATAATAACAGAAAACACACCTAGTTAGCACACACACACATATCACGTGCTCACAAAAAAAACATCTTCACCTGATGAATTGTGCAGTGTGCTGCTGTTTCAACTGGGCTCCCCTCCCACTGATGCCATTAACCTTCTGGATCTGAGGCCAAGGAAGCCTCCGCCTAATTCTCTGTTTCTCTTCCTCACTGACAGACTCCCACTCTCATACATCATATCAAACAGCTAATGACACAAGGGCCATCATTCACATCACATCGCTGGGGTGGCGGGACAGACAGGGGAGGAGGGGTGGTGGCAATGAACAGACATAAGGGCACAAGGAGGAGGTGGGAAAGGAGAATTGAGGGGGCAAAGATGACTGAGAGAAATGGAAGGCAAGACAGAATCTGAGGAAGTGTAAGTGACAAAAGATAAAAGAGGAGTACCTTGAGATCATGTTAATCATTTTTCTTCTTACTAAGTGAACAGAATTCAAGATTATGCTGATATTAAAGAAATATATACAAATAATATAAAAGAAATGCAGGCTAAAGCTGACTAAAGGCCTGAGGTCAGATCTTGAGTAAAACAGTTGTTTTGCACTGTTGTTTACAGGTGTTATCTAACTTTTATAGAGGTGGGGTGTCTTGTATTTGGGGCCACGGTGTCTGCAATAGGTGTGGGATCAGCAGATGACCACACCAACCACACTAAAAGTTAATGAGCTAATTACAGACAACCAGATGGCATGACTATCCCGTATCCTGTTGATACACCAACACTTCAGATGAAATGCTCAGTTCCCAGCTCTAGACATCTTACAGGTATGAAATAACCTACAATGTAAACAGTACATGTTGCTATGTTTTTTGTTCAATCTGCAAACCTTGGGCTGCAATTATAACTATTATCATTATCAGATTAATCTCTCATTTGTATTTTGATTGATTCTTTTATTCATATAATGGACTGAGATCACAACCCAAAATTAAATCCTGAGAGTTTGTTTTGTCCAACCAACAGTCCAAACAACTAAAATATTAAATTTATAAAATATAAAACACAGAAAAGCAGCAAATGTTCGTGTTTAAAAAATTGAAGCCAGTGAATGTTTGGCATTATCAAAAATGTTCTTGATTAATGCTCTGTCTAATCTTCCCTAAAGTAACTGTTTCAGCACTACAAAACACACACACACAGTGTACAGGGGACAACATGTTAAAATGAGAACTCATACTTCCAGCATGATGTTATGACAGAAAAAGAACACATACTTAAGTCATTGAAGAAAGCACTTATTTTCATCCAGAGGAATATCAGAGCAGAGCTGACAGAGAAGCACTGCTGGAGCTACTAAGCTTGCTCGAGGACACTACAGCAGGGTGCATTCTTAGTTGTGCTTTAAACCAACTAAGTATTTGGGTTTAGGGGTAGTTTCCACAAACACCAGACCAGAGCGCTTCCAAAACTCTGGACATGACAGGCCAAAGATCAACTGGAAACAAACCAACAAAGAAGCCTGGTGTGAAACATGGCAACTATCTCTGAGGCTAAGATGATTTTATTATATCTGCCCCACCACTCCCACCCGTTCCTGCCCTTTCCCTTCGTGCCTCCAGCCTACTGAAACTGCTCCTTGGGTGGTGTAGAGATATTTTTGCCCTATTCATCTGTAGAAGCCTTTCCACTGCAGCATGATGCCCAGTGCTGGGTGGCAGCTGAACTAATGAGCTTTTAGCCCGGCTGGCACTAGAGAAGCAGACACACAACAGTGGAGGCATACACACACACACACACACACACACACACACACATTTAGAAGGACAACTACACAAAAACACATCCTCTCAGACTGTCTGCCAAATACTTCACTTTAATCTTATCAAACCATCCCCATCAGGCAGCATGCCCTTCGTGTTGTTTAGCCTGTCAGCGTTCTCACTACAGGAAGCCAGTATGTGTATGCCTCCTAAAGGCATTTTAGGATGAGGGTAGAAACTAAGGTCAGGTATGTGTGTGTGTGTGTGTGTGTGTGTGTGTGTGTGCACACGTGTGTGTAGGTGTGTTTATATTCCTCAATCATCAGGGGGAAAAAAACAACAGTGTTTTGGCTATACACAGAACATCTCTGATACAGCTACATACCTGTTTGTGCATCTCAATGTTGAGTCCATAGGACATCTCATAGTACTGTAAAGTAGGAGAAGGAGAAACATTAAAAAACCAACCTTCAAACTTTTGAATGATGCATTTGCATTTGTACATTGTACAACAAAGCTGTAAAAAAAAAAAAACCAGTGGTTGACTGGTGTAATGTTTTTATCAGTCCTCAAACAACAAAAGAGAAGTTGAATACATGTTGCAGCACACGAGTAAACCATTAAAAAGCACAATGACGTTAAGAGGTTGAAAACTTCATGTACTTTCTGTAGCCACAGCAGACAGAGACTCACTGGCTACTGTTCCTGTTTACTTCTACTAGGCACTGCCAGTTTTTGAGCACAAACACTGTCTATGGCTTCAAAAACCAAGGGGAAAGCCAGTGCTATTATTGAAAACAACATTATCTGCTGCTGAGTGCCAAAAGCTTGTGAGCCCACCACCAGATACAAACTAAAGCCTAATAGTTTGTCTGTCTTGTTTATCAAACACACAACAAACAGTTTCCATTTATTATAGCTACTCCCACCACCTTCTGGTTCCTCACAGGGAAAATAACATTTAACAAACATACTGTTGCGTTTGGTTAAAGCAACTCCTTTCATGTACAGAGCAGATAAGCATGCACATACACAAACTAAGAGTGAGGTCTATGTCACATCACTTGTCAGATAAAGACTTTCTTTTTTTGTCCATGCACACAATGCAGCTTTTCCTGTATTAGAAAGAACCTTTTAGTTGGGTTGTTGTTGCAGAGGCACAGATTTCATCATCTCTATCTGATCATCAGGAAGCTCTGAACTGAATGTAATATGATTTAATTGCAGTTTTTAGAGCTGTTCTACATTTAACTTGTCACAGCACTTTGATAGAAATCAAACACCTATCTCAAGTCCAGGTGAAAGCACCAGCACAGAGTACACAAAGAAACTAAGCTAAATGCCAGACTACACAAAAATAGACGATTGTCAACTAATCTGCAGATCATTTTGTCAACTCACACTGATACATCGTTCGAGTGACACCTTCAAATCACTTGTTTTTGTCCAAACAATAGTTCAAAAATCCAAATGTTTAGTTTACAACATAAAAGACAAAGACAAGCAGAAACATTTCACATCTGAGAAGCTGGAAACAGCGAATGTTGAGTCTTTTTGATTGAAAAAGGACTTAAATGTCAAAATTGTTACGGATTAATTTTCAGTCTATTGACTCATTAAATAATCTCAGTCTAATAAACAAGCTGTCACTGTTTTCGTTTTGCACGTGTGCAGTTTTGTCTGACATGTGGTTAATTGCACTAAACATCAATTTAATTATTTTATATCACATTTTTCAATACAATTCCCATATTGTGTTTTATAATAAATGAAATGAAAAAAAAAAGTATTCCTGGTAACACCTGGCCCTAACAACCTCAACAGTCTATTATCTTGGTTGGAGAAAAACACACAAAGTCTCCCCATATCTGAGAAACCCCTGGGTGTGTCTAAAGTGTCTGAACGACCCCACGGTTCACCTCAGGAGAGTTTTAAAAAAATAAAAGAGTACAGGAAACCCTCTGATTCATGCACAAAGCCAGCAGACCAGTCATTAACCCCCAGTGGGTCATGTTGGGTGTGTTAGGGAGGGGTGGAGGAGGGTCATAAAGAGGACCCCAGAGCCATAGAGGGGGGTCGTCACACCCCACAATCAATAGTTGGACATTTGACCCCTGCTAGAGTTTCTCCAGGCACCCCCCTCCCCACACGTTCTCCATCCAATGAAAGCATAGGCGTGAGTCAACCGTACCAAACGGGGACAAATGCTAACATGGCCTTTTGCAAAACACCCGAGCTGCACCACCTGCGACTATTCACCTGAGGCAAAAGGGAGGATATGGTACTAAATCAGATACACAGCTTTACGATGATCACTCTTACCATGACGTAGTGGCGCTGCATCTCTGTCTTTTCACTGGCCAGTTTATCGTACTCCACTTTAAGACTTGAGGAAGAGAAGAGGGAAAGTCATTTCTGTTTAATTTGTGGTGATAGTTTAACAACACACAAAGAGTGAGCACCTTGTGTAAGTGTATAACAAAAACAAAATTTTGCACATATACATTCTTGTGTGCTGCATCAGTGTAGACTTGGTGCATGAAGCTACAAAAATGGAACAAAACAGAGGCAGCTTCCTCTTCCTATTCTTTCCAGGAAGCCAATGCTGTTTACAGTAGTCATTACCTGTGGTACTGGGCCTGCAGGAACTGAAATTCGTCTTTGATCCTGTCGCAGGACTCTGCCACTGTGAACTTGAAGCCAGGCTGCCCCGGCTGGTGAGGTGCCTGAAAAGTGCAAGGTTGGGAGATACCACACAGGTGTAAATACCACCATCACAGCACAGATAAGAGTCTCATCTCTCTCTTGCCACCTCCTCCTCTTTCTTAGTAAACTGTGCTTTTTTTCCCCTCTTGATGGTTTGTCCTCACATTTCCCCTGAGCCCTGACTGGCAGAGAAAAGAGCTACTTTCACTCAACAACATGTGCAATGACAGAGGAGGGTCACTTCATCTGTCCTCAAAGTACATGTTACATGGTAAAGCAGAGGATGAGGAGGATGGGGGGGGGGGGGGGGGGGGGAAAAAAAAAAAACAGTGTTTCAGTGTTTTGAGATTTCCGTGCCTGCTGCGCAACAAGCACAATGAACCTTTTTTAGCACTAAACATGCAACTGTGACAAACTGCGCAGAGAAATGTAGTTAGTTTCCAGAAGGAGGTGATGATCTGCTTTCTTGAGTTGAACAAAAATCTTTGATCTTGTTGCCAATAAACACGATCTCCCAGTTTCTTTTCCTGCCAGAGTGAAGCGCCTCGGCAGCACCGATGCAGACCATAAATAGTAAGGTGTGGATCAGCAGCTCCACTCTGACGAGCTAATTAGGCTATTTTGAAGGGCGGTGCATTTGCATCAATTTACAAACAGTGACAAAGACAGCTACTTACCGGATGCCGGCCTTGTGGATACATGTCGAGTCCTTTACACAAGGGAATCGGTGTTTTTTCTCTCCCTCTCTCTCTTTCTTTCTTTCTCTCTCTCCGTAATCCCAGTGAAGGTGCAGTAAATCACCGCCACCCCTCCCCTGTATACGCAGGATGGCGGCGGACAAAGCCCTGTTCTCGGCTGCGAGGCGCACACTCAAGACCCCGACCACTGGATGTATCACCTCGTCGGCCCTTTCCTTTGTACCTAAACAAACAGAAAAAACGGGGCACAGCTGAAGAGCTGAATCACTTTCGCGGCAAGCGAGTGTAGCACCTTGGTAGTAAATCTACGTGAACTGAAGCTTGATGAACTTAACCGGACTAAAAATGAGAATAAAACCATTTTTTTACCCTCACTATGACATTATGATTTTTGAAATTCAAATATTTTCCACTGTGTTTTTAAAAAAATTATATCTATCGCCTCGTTTTGCACTATAGTGTGGAAAACGATTGTGGCAATAAAATGTGCATCAAATAAATCCTAAAGTTGAGACTTCTGATCACACCCTCAACGACATGATGCTTTGTTTTTCTCGTAAATATAACGACTTGTCTGCCACAAAGGGAGGAGAAAAGAGAGAACACACACTAGGGTTGTTTTGGTGGTCCGGGAAGATCAGAAAACAAGGAGCTGCTGCTTTCAAAGTCTGCTGCCATAAAGCCACACCACCACCTCCACCACCCGTCTTGTTAGCGGCTCTCTTCGTGTAGCCCTTTTTACCTTTGTCTCGACTGATTCCTCCCCTTTCTTCTGTTCAGGTGAAAAAATTAGTATCCAAACACAAAGCTTAATATCCTCGACTTGTAACCGTCACCTCAGGGTGATAGGGGTGGAAAATGTCCGTCGCTGTATCTATTTCTCATACACTTCTTTGCTTCTTTGAGAGTCCCTTGAAAACCCCGGTGATCCCGCGGCGGAGAGCGTATCTCCGTCCGGTCGGACGTTAGAAACCCCTCGACTGGGACGAGTTGTTGACAGCAGACAACTTCAAAGAAAGCCTATAGATCCAGTATCAGTACGCGAATCTTCTAGTAAGTCCAAAGATTATTTTGAAGCGAGTAAACGGTTTAATTTTGTTGAAAATGTCGGCCGTTGTGAAATATACCACTAGCTTGCTGTTGGGTATACCCAGTTCCTCCGCCGCTCGCGGTACCACACACAGACTGTTCACTGACACGAGGACTCGACTGCCGAGAGAGGGTCCCGCACTAACCAATCCGGTTCTCCGATTGAGTTTAGCAACGTTTACCAATCGTCGCGCGGCATCCCCACGTGGGGTGGCCAGCGAACCGGTCCTATGATTGGTCTGCGATCTGTGACCTCACGCATTCGCCATTTTGGATTTGAAGTGACATTCAGTGCGTTCAACAACTTGTTCAAAACAAAGACAATAATTTATATGTCCACGCGCTACAGCCGGTGTATCTGCGTTCCACATTATTAGTGTGTAAGTGTGAGTTTTTATCATTAAAAAAAAATGCGGATTCAAATTCACTTCAAGTTGGTTTAAACAGGAAAATAACCCCACCAAGCCAGAGAGAGAATTTATCATTTTTAATAGAAGCATTAGGCTGTAAACGTGCTTAATATGTGAACAAATTACACGTGAAGCTACTCTGAAGTTTGAAACAGGAAGATCCCACTTTTCTGTACTAAATTCAAGGAGAGGTAGAGATGCCAAGAAAAAGAAATAGGTCCTGATACTACGCCAAGAAAAATAGGATCTCACAGAAATTCATTCAAGACCCAAAGAGCGCAGAAGATGTGAATACCGCTTAATCTACAGCAGAGTGTCCTTTGAGTGACTTGAATTGATCGACCTATTTCTAACGAGACCTCAAGCATCTACAAGCTTTCCTATCAGCAGCACTAGGTAGGCTACAACACGTCTGCGCTTCAGGATATCAGCCTATCACGTGTTGCTCGCTATACTCGGCCCCACGTGGGTTCCTCCCCTTACCCCCCCCCGCCCCTACCCCCTCGCTGCCTTTTATCCAATGGTGTCGCAGCTGTCTTCCTCCGCGGCTTACAATTGGCTCGGCGCTGGAAAAGCTGTCAGTCAGGAGCCCCGGTTGTCAATTAAACCCACGTTGGGTACGGCGCTGACAAATGCCTGTGCTACTCTCCCTCCTGCCTGCGAATAGTGCCTGGAATGGCTGCTTAATTAGCTTCGAATGGCTTTTCCTTTCAGCTCAAACAATCTGTCACTACCATGTGGTAAAAAGAGCCTTGCATAAAACAAAAGCAGGAAAAAAAAGCCAGTAGGGGCTAAATATCAGTTTGATTCCCCCCACCCCCTCTTCAACCCCTCCTCCATGAAAACATTTGCTGCAAAACAAAGCTTTTACCTCGCTCAAACATTGGCTCGTTTCACTCATCTGTTTCTGCCCTCATTTTACTCTGAAATTGTATTTATTTGTTTATCTGGGTGTCCATTTAGTCCCCTTGCATTTAAATTCAAGGATGGGATTTAAAAAATAAAAAAAAACTCACTGAAACAAGTAGACCAGGTTTGGCTAGCTTACAAGACATTTATCATTTTATTACATCATTTGATTTATTAAGAAGTTGTTAAACATTAGGGCCAGTAGTTTAATTGTCTTAAGGTAAGAGATAAATCATTTTACTAGTATTTTTTAAGAGTTTAAAATAAATGTATCCCTGCCTCAAGATGATTTTAAGAGTGAAATCTTTTGATATGCATGTACGGCACATTTACAGATGTCAACAGGGAGACAAATAGGAAACTATAACTGAAGTCTGTGAAGAATATGATACTGTATAAGTATTTGCCAATGACATACTCTAGCGCAGCTAAATTAGATACTAGAAAATGTGAATTATTTTTGAATCCTTTGAATCCTATCTCAGTTTTAGCTAATTAATCATTTTCATTATGTTTTAAAGACAAAGATCATTAAAACAAAGTATTTCTAAAATGACGATAGAAGTATTTAAGTACGTCACAGACCTAAACTCAGTTTAGTTACATGTTATATTATTTGCAGCATTATAAAGCGCCCAAAAGTCAAATTTTAAATGTCACTGTAGCTAGCATGCTGCGAGCTTTAGCTGTTGCTTAGCAACAAATGGATCCCTCCTGCAGATCCTCTGACATGAGTTGGGATAATAACTTATGTACTGAGGACATGTCAGTAAAGCTACACACTCACTGGGAGACTGTAAAGGTTTGTCACACAAAACTTCGAATGATAAATTATATTAGTATTCATACTTGTAATCATTGTAGTTTAAGTTGAGACAGGTGTCAAAATTGAAGCAGGAACTTCATTAGATTGCTCAGCTGCTAACAATCACAGATTTGCACTGACAAATATGTCCTCAACCAACATGTTGATTCCCAAAAGGGACATTCAGTGGTAAATACTGAATGGCCTACAATCATTATCATATGAAAAGCCACACTCAAAACGGACCATTTCTGTCAGGTTGTGCCATCAGTTTTGATAATAGTGTATGCACATTTTATTGTTGACTTATTGAAATGGTAGTACAGCCAAATATTACTGGTGAAATACAAAAACGCATGAATGATTTTGTACACCTTAAAGTTACATCATGAAGACATTTTGAAAGCACTGTCCTTCCTTACCAGGGATGCACCTGCACTTCTAGGATATTGTGGTGTGACATTACTCAGGTAAGCAGGTGCAGAATGACACAGACTTTACAAATGAGGCTTATACACGAGGAATTATACACGAAAGGTTGCACAAAAGTTAATTAAATAATCTGAGCTATAATATAGTGATATATTCCCATCTTTAATATGCTTGATATATTTTAATAAAAAGTATGAAAAGTTCATTATTGAGTTATGGAAAAATTCTAATTATCAACTTATCTTTCTGTAAAATAAAAAAAATTAAACAACGCACAGAAATAATTTCCTCTCTTCCTCTCCGTTGTTTGACCTTTGACCTCGAACACACATACTTGCAGACCAGCTGCACATGGACCAAGACAAGAACACATACATGATTTCAGGTTTTAGGTGCAATTTAGCCTCCAACATTGTGTAGGCTCCGTTGTTCTGTTACATAGACTCTTTCTGTATGAAGTGTGTTTGTGTTTATTTCCACTACTTTTTTCTACTACTGCTTAATTTTCATCTTTCCAAAGACAGGCTTTTCAGGTGTAAATTTCCCATAGGTTTGAGTGTCAAGGTGTCTCTATCTGAACATGGGAACCACTCACTTTACCCTCTAAACTGGTATACATTTACAATGACCCTTGAGATGATTAAATGTCTATGTGTGCTCATGTGTAATGAATGGTTTCAGGGCGTTAAAACAGAATAATCCACAGTTTTTGGTAACGTTTGCATGACTGAAGTGCCCAAGAAGAGTGGCAATGCTAAAAATCTTTTCCTCCACCTCAAATATGTTATACTGCCAAATATAAAGTGTGAGCAAATTACTAAATATTTTATGATTTTATGATCACTTGTAAGTTACTTGCCAAGGCACTCAGCTTATTCATTTTAATGTCACTATACTTAAAAATGACATTGAGATGGTTTGGAAGTTTGTTTCATGTGTAGAAACTATGTATTCTTACTGTATATATGTACTGTTTTTACATAAACACCGAGAACATACATGTCTATGTTGTCATTTTAATATAAAGGAGTTTTAAGAAAGTATATTAGGAAAATCTCTAATGTCATCATAAGAACTACCATGCTGTACATACTCATTATTATTATCATTATCATTAAAATAAGCTTGTGGAAAACCTACGCAAACCTGGCATGTGTAAATTTATTTTCAAAAAGAGCAGGCTTGAAAGAAACCCAAAGACAGTCCAAACAGATCTGGGGATAATGATACCTGCAGAGAAAGATTATCTATACAGGCACCAGCATGTCACCAACAAATGGCAAACAAAATAGCTGCAGCAACATATATTATCCTTTAAATTTCACGGTTCACACTCTCCATCTTGCATCAGAAAGGAAGGTTGTTCTCCTGTGATGATTATGACAGACAACGTGATCTGATAATTTGCTTTGATGCACTTCAGGTTTTGACATATTGACACATAAAAAAAGACCTGGAGCACAATGGGACACTACTTGAACGAGTTAGACAGGTCAAGTCGTGAGTCAGCTCTCGCGAGTAGTAACTGAGTGGACCTGAGAATTTCCCCTGAGGATAAATAAAGTATCTATCCATCTATCTACGACCTCTACTTTGCAGTGACAGGAAGAGTTGTTAAGTTGTATTTCAAGTATGGCATGCAGCTCTTAGCTTTTACTCTGTCGACCATCAACTGCTTGCATATTAACATCCTCCTCTATTCATCATATGTGTTCTCAAGTGGGCAGGTACTGTTGACTTATGCAGAGTTGTTGGTCAGCTGTGCTGATATTTGTCAGTTTGCTCTGTGCTGAGGATCCTGGCGCTGGTATGTGCAGGTCCAGTGTGAGGATGTGGGTTATCTGGGAACTGGCAAACACAGCGGCGGTCTCCACAGGCCCAAGACTCTGATTCAAGAACCACATACAAACATTATCACACAGCTTCATCTGACACATTGAGGGCCGTGGATGTGTCTCACACACACATACATAGCACACAAACACAAACACTCACACACAGCTCCACTTTTCATCCTTCTCAATAGAGAATGGCCTAGATTAGGCAGCAACAAAGGAGTGGGCTTCACCTCTGGGATAACAGGGGCCAGTCTACCCTTGTAGACCCCTGCACTGTTTATTTGCACTGGAAACCCAGACGCTGTGAAACTCCCACTCTGAGGCACTACACAAATATTGGGGCTATTTGCAGAGGTGGTTTTAATTCTTCACAAAGCAATGAT
>BRZM01002839.1:64973-100264 GCA_033238685.1 Lates japonicus | reverse complement strand
TACCCTGTTCATTCTAGGCCAATGTCATATCACTGTAAATAAAACAGCATTACATAATTTTAAAAAGAAATCATGACCAAAATAAAAAAATAAAAAATCAGGTGGTTTTGGGCAGACAAATACTGTAGGAAAAACCCCATTGTGTTAACAGTGCTAGAAATGAATCCCAACAGATGTCATTGTAAAAGTATGTTTTTAAATTGTGCATGCGCAGGTTTCTTGCATTTCAGGCTACTAAGCTTATTTGGTTGTGCAGAGCTACACTGTGCCATTATGGAGTGCGTTAGCAAACATAAAGATCAGACACTCGCCATTGCCATTCTTTTCTTTTTATATGCAGCAGTCTTCACTGTGTCAAGATTTGAATATAAATTGTAGTAAACCTGCTTTTCAGACAAACAAAAGCACATAAAAGACTTTGCAGGAGGCTTGTTTGATTTTAGGGGTTAGGGTGGATTCAAATTCCAGTGAAAGTGCCATATAAACACTGGCATGTACGATATGCCCCAGTGTCATCACAGAACAGGTTTAAAGAATCTATCACTCAAAACTCAATGCTAAAATTATAATGTTTCAGAGTACAAAAATGTAGAAACTCTGAATTTTTATTTATCAAAACACTGTGCAGGGTCTGTAAGCTGTGATGCAAAAAGCAGTGCTTTATAATGAACACGAAACACAATCGAGTGAATGAGCTGCTGAATATAATATTACAAATAATTATTTTATTGAAATGAAAACTGTAGATGTAACTCTGGTTTTTAAGTGCCAGTGTTCTAGTCACAAACGCAGAGGGAGTCTAACAAAGCCAATGGTAACCAATGATATCCTGAGTTTAAATGGTAAATGGACATTAGTTAATGTAAAACTCTTAAGAAGGAAGTTGGCAAAGTGCAAAGTCCAAGGCTCCTGGCCCAAAGTGTATTCCGAATGAAAGCTTCATATAAACAGTAGTGTACACTTTCACCTATTTCACCTCAAGTTTTTATTTGTTTCTATTCTTAACAAGTGCAACTGAGACTAATTAGTCTGAATTTCAAACGGTAAAAGGTTTGTTTGTTACAGACAAGGTCATTAATCAAAATTCTCTAGTGATGGCATCACACCTTGGGCTCATTAGAATAATTTTGTTTTGGCTAACAATGGACTGTTTAATGATAAATGCATCCTTAGGGAACATTATGCAATAAACAAGTCATTATATTGCACTGTTTACTTAGTGCATACCAAGTTCAAAATGTTTGGTTAGAAGAGTACATTTAAATATATCTAGATATGCAACACAACATAATTATTCATCCTCTGAGTTTCACACGACGAAGTAAAAGTGTCAAAATCAATCAATGACTGAACTGAGGATGGTCCTGATTTCACTCTCATCCAGTTGGGGCATTATAGTGCTCTTGGACTGGACTCAGATTTTTCAATAAAATTTTTTAGTTTGAGAAAGTTACATACAGCACATTGTGATAAGGTGGGGGCTGGAGGGTACAAGACCATTCAGCTCAATCACTACAGAGTAGTGACGATCACAGGTACAGTCTTAAATGCATGCAGTTGACATACTCGTATGCAATTCTTTATACAATTCAAACACTTTTGGTGCTATTGGCTTTACAAAAATGAAGTTAGGCTGAGTACTTGTCAGTCTGGGGGGACTTTGCCTAATGGTCTCCCTGACTTGACTGTTACAGCTACATAACGTCCTTATCATGACCTATTTTACTGTATTTCATTTTATTCTGATGAGATTACATGCACAGTAACCTAGGCTTTAAGAGGAGTGATGAGATGATCACACTCATTAAATCATAATTCAAAACAATAATTGAATGTTTGTTTTAATGCATAATAAGTTTAATCAAAATAAGCCACAGCCGTGTTCTCTATGGATCAAATTAATATCTTTGACTTTCTCAGTATCAGTAGGAAGCTTTATCTCTGGGGATCAATGAGGAAAGTATATCTTCCACTGTCAAAGGGTCTGACATGCAGCACTTTGCATGCTGCTGCTGGAGTCAGCAGCACTCAGGATCAACATTAACCTGGTGATCAGGTGAGCTTAATTTGCTGACTCTTATCACATATACACACATTTAAACTTACTGAGAAAGTATTCTAAACACCGTAAGTTGACTGGAATCATTGTAATGATGTATTCATGTGCATACTATATGATGTGATTTCCCTGTTTTCAGACTGAAGAGCTGAAGAGCTCAACTATGTCCTTTCTCAGGACTGTTTTAAACGACTCTGTCATCATTCATCCTCCAGGTTTCTATATCATCGGATTTCAGACGTTTCCCTACATTAGTGTCTACTTCATCTTTCTAGCGTTTGTTTATGTGGTCACGGTTCTGTTCAATAGTCTGGTGATCTATGTAATTGCCTTTAATCACTGTTTACACACTCCAAAGTTTTTTGCTGTATCAACTCGAGTAATTGATAGTAATCTAAACACATGTACTATTCTCAACATGATAAAGATATTTCAATTAAGGACAACTTTATTCCATTCAACTTATGTTTAGTACAAATGTTTGTCTACTATGCTTTTGGGACTTTGGAGTCATATGCTCTTGCTATACTTGCCTATGACCGGTTAATTGCAATATGTTTCCCTCTGCGTCAGAACTCAATCAACACACTGCAAAAGATGTCTTGTATTATTGGCCTGACTTGGTGTTTTGCTTTGGGAATCATTGCATTTTCAACAGGTATAATGACCCGACTGTCTTTCTGCAATTCTGTCAGAGTGTTCAGCTATTTCTGTGAAGCTGCTGCTGGAGTCAGCAGCACTCAGGATCAACATTAACCTGGTGATCAGGTGAGCTTAATTTGCTGACTCTTATCACATATACACACATTTAAACTTACTGAGAAAGTATTCTAAACACCGTGTTGACTGGAATCATTGTACTGATGTATTCATGTGCATAATATGATGTGATTTCCCTGTTTTCAGACTGAAGAGCTGAAGAGCTCAACTATGTCCTTTCTCAGGACTGTTTTAAACGACTCTGTCATCATTCATCCTCCAGGTTTCTATATCATCGGATTTCAGACGCATTTCCCTACATTAGTGTCTACTTCATCTTTCTAGCGCTTGTTTATGTGGTCACGGTTCTGTTCAATAGTCTGGTGATCTATGTACTTGCCTTTAATCACTGTTTACACACTCCAAAGTTTTTTGCTGTGGTCAACCTCGCAGTAATTGATGTAATCTTAAACACATGTACTATTCCCAACATGATAAAGATATTTCTAATTAAGGACAACTTTATTCCATTCAACTTATGTTTAGTACAAATGTTTGTCTACTATGCTTTTGGGACTTTGGAGTCATATGCTCTTGCTATACTTGCCTATGACCGGTTAATTGCAATATGTTTCCCTCTGCGTCAGAACTCAATCAACACACTGCAAAAGATGTCTTGTATTAGGCTTACCATTTGGTGTTTTGTTTTGGGAATCATTGCATTTTCAATAGGTATAATGACCTGACTGTTCCTTCTGCACCCTGGTCAGAGTGTTCAGCTATTTCAGACTATGCCCCTGTGTTTTAGACTCGCCTGTAATGATTACACACTGCAGTGGTCTGTGGCCTCTTTGCTTACTTTCTTGCTCCTTGTGGGACCCTTTACTTTCATTCTTCTGTCTTACGTCACCATCCTGGTGACAGTGTTCAGGATGAAGTCATTGGACAGTCGGGTGAAAGCTTTGGCCACTTGTGTTGAGCATCTGATTCTTGTTGCTGTGTTTTACATCCTCTCATTACCATCTTTACTATTGGGTTTTATTTGCGACTTATTGACCCAGACCAGCGTGTACTGAGCCTGTCACTGGCCTCTTGCCTCCCACCCTGCATCAATCCTATTGTATATTCACTGAAAACTAAAGAGATCAAAACCAGAGCCGTGGCGCTGGTCAGAAAAAATTAAATTGGCACAGACCAAAGTAAGAGCAAGCCTTGACACTACACATAAAAAAATAAACTTGGCACACAACATTTCCATCACAAACTTTATACTCTTAAAATATAAACAAATTGTTACTTAACAGGTTGTTGTTTTTTTTTTTTGGGGGGGGGATTTATTTTTGCTTTTGCTCTTTCATACAATAAATATCTGCATTTTCATGGTCTGTGTACTGTATTTCTTTCCAAAGATTAAATTCTTGCCTTATCATACATACATGGCAACAGCAAATCAGTTTCCGCTCCACTGTTTGAGAAACTAATAAAACAAGACATTTGTATTTGCTGGGAAAAACAAGGAGTTGGATACGCTCTTGCTAAAAATGCAGTGTAGCTTTGTGTGCAGCTGAATATCAAGACAAGATGTGTGAGTCAGAGCCAGGTTTGGATTTTCTGATGAAGCAGCAGCCAGCCTCGTCAACTCAACACACTGTGCCACATAGCATGTTGAGATGTGTTTTGCCTGAAAATATGCTGTCTTTAACCACTGACCATACTTAATAATATAATTATTCCATAATTGGAATGTATAATATAATATGGAATTTAATTATTTCAGATTCTAAGTATAAGTATAAGCAGTAAAAGCAGTATAAGCACTATAAGTGGCTATATAAACATTTGAAGCATCAAGCAAACACCTCTATTCTATAAATAAATACATGTTATGTCATCTTGTAAAAACTTTAATGCTAAATTATATTTTATTTATCCTGTACTCTTTTAACCCTGTATAATTAAGAAACAGTATAACAATTTATTACATAGTAATCTTTACACAATGGTGGACACAGACTAGAGGTTGGTATTATGATGAGTGCCTGACCTCTAGTGGGTTTATGTGTATAGTGCAAGCTGCACCAGGAGTGACAGTCATTAATCTATGATAGCACTTCATTGTCTACTACTACATTTGAAAAATGACAGATTGCAATAGCCACTGAGTGATGAGCTTAATTTTCTTCTTGCTTAGTCATTAACAGGTCCACTGCCTTATGAAGGGAGCAATTTGTTTGTCTATTCCTCTGCTGCATAATTAATAGTCCTAGTTCATGTATACACTTTTATCACCTGCCCAAATACATCCTCCATAAAGCAATACAATAACTGATAGTGTTGATGTGAAAAACATAGTTGTTAATGGATGCTTGAAATTCTGCCCTCTTGATCAACAAAATTCATGTGTAAGAGGATAAAACAATATGGTCAAGCATGAATGAGAGGAAAAACTTTCATCCCATTCTCTATGACTTAAGCTAATGGTATATATTAACTATTTGTGAATGATATCTTGTTTCTGCCTAAATCCTCGTTTAATACATTCATGCTTAAAACAACTTTTTGCTGCTGTCCCATAACGCTTACTGAACCTAGACGTTTATGGTGGCCTGGCACGATTTAGCATGTCCCAGATGGACTATTGCACATCATCTTTGCCTTTAGTTCTATTTCAGCCAACCCACTCGTTGCAGGTGTTCAGTGCTCATCAAGTTTGTTAACACAAGGATAATGAAAGTGCTGACTCACCAAATGGAGGGTGAACTTCAGAGTGATCTGTCAGGATTTTTAAAAAAAGTTTAAAGTCAAATACCATGAACGAGTGCAGGTGTTTACATTATATACAAATACAACAACACTCACCAACTCAAATGCTGCTGCTAACAGGGTTCAGATGAGTGCTTTCATTGCTGGTACCTAAAAATACAGAACAAATTCAATGCTATCAATGATGAAGTAAATAAACATTATATGGCATGAACACTTCATCATAAAATACATAAAAATAAGACTAAAATAAATATACACAGCTTTTAAAACCATAATAATCTGCTAAACTGCATTGTATCAGGTCAGTACTGATCTTAATAAATGGATGAGAAATTGACCAGATATGACTGATCATAAATGGCATTAAATACTGTGTCTAACAGTGAAGTACTTTGAAAATTAAACAGAAAAAGGTTGGCCAGTATTCTGAGTTTACATACAGACCTAATATACAAAGACAAAAAATGTGTCAGTGATGCCCAAAAATGATTGGTTGAATAAGTGATTATTTAATATTTAACTGACTAAGATGGTTGTAGAGAGCCTCAGCTATGTAACAAGATGTAACACCTAGAACATATAAACTGAATGATCACTTTCTTATTAAAAACATATGTTATCCTAAGCAAACTGCTTGAGTCAGCACCATTAATTAAAATAGTGTTAAAATAGTGTCCACCCTCAGACTGCAACCAGAAAGACAATGAGTATGACACTGTTTAATGGGTGATATCCTGCACTGCCCTCATGTCCAGAAGCAGGTCAAGACCACACAGGAAGAGCAGCTGGTGAAGCAGCAGCCAATCTCCATTTAAACATGTCATACATGATGTGTTTTTGTAGAAAAGACCACCTTTGTACGCACTGTCTGTACCCAATATGAATAAAACAACATAAAACCCACATCTTGACTTACAAAAATTAATAGGGTAGGTGGAATAATTGAAATCAGGCACTACCTTTCAAGAAGGTCCAACACTTTGCAGTTGATTGTCCCACACCCCATAATACTTTTCAAGTTGCCTCATGACACACCAGCTGAATTAAGACTTTTCACCACAGGCTATATGACCTGCTCAGAAGATAATAAGCTGCTTGATTCTTCCTGGTAGGTGCTTGCTGAATGTGAATCAGTTCAGTCAGTTTATTTTGCTTGTGGTATCATAACATCCCAAAATTTCCTATTCAGCTCACTGAGAGAGAGTTTTTAAAAGCATCAGCACAACACTGTAAGAATATAACAGATCTAAATGGAATCTCTGACCCAGGATTTTTCATCAGCTATACTTGGAGATCCAAGACTTGAGATTTGAAATCAGCTTTTGTTGACTACAAAGGCAGAAGCAAAGTACCTGTATTGTAAATTGGATGAGAAGTGATTTTATTTTCATCAGTCTCACAACATATGCAACCAGAATTATCTTAGACAGGGAGTTAAAAGCTAAATAGCTTCTGATATATATGATAATGCTACTAGAAACACAGCAGACATTGTGACACAACTAAGCGAATCTACTGTGCATCTGTTTCAGGAGGTGATATACTGGCATAATACAGTGAGGAACAAGTATGAACCACTAGATGAACAGCCTACCAGAAATACAGACTTTATCTTTTAACCAAATGTACTTACTCACTAATTAATCAGCTTCAACTTTGCAAGATCTATACACGTATTGATGTGGTTACTTTCCCCCCACTATCTCTGGCTGAGTGAAATATACTGTGAAAGCATAATGTGATTGTACATTTATGGCAAGATACAACAGCATGATTGCAGGAATGTCAGACTGCATGGATGTTAGACTGTGTTATACTGTAATATTGTTACTGTTCACCTTTCTTTCAAGCATTTTGTTTTGATGAAATAAATATTATTCCTGCCATCTAGGATGATTAAACGTGTCACAGTGAGACTGGAGGCCTTTGTTATGTATTGATCCATTGGACCTAACATGAAACTGTCAGGGGTTGATGATGACTACATGATGATACAGTAAAGTGATTAAAGTTATATGGATTCATGCTTTCATGCTTAAACTGGATGCAACACATGCATATATAATCTCATGACAGAGAGTGAATAATAGTATCCATCTATCAATTCCAAGATTAGAAAACTGATAGAAGAACAAGGAAGCAAGCATGTGTTGTCCTATTAATTTAAAACATATATACATGCACACACACACACACACACATAAATAGCTATCGATATGGTGAAGTACTGTAAAACCATTGGAGACACTCACTGAGAGAGTCTGATGAGGTTATAGTGTCACACCTGCTTTTTCAGACAATGACGATAAAGAAAGAGGAAAGAGCTATAGATGGTTTGACTATTTTTCCTAAATTCTTGCTATTTTATGCAGTGTAAATTAGCCACATACAGAAATCCTCAATTTCATGTTACATGGGAGATCATAGTATATCTAATACAATACAATTTAACCATTTCCTTTGGTACTCAGATTTAGCAAAATACATGAAATAACACTCTGAATTGTGTCATGTGTTGCTGCACCTCTTTCTTTTGCAAAGTTTCCTGGGCCCATTATGGGGCAATTATGAGTATCCATTTCCCTAGATGTAAAAAGAGAAAATATCAGAATGTATTATAAAGTATGATCAGAACTGTTCAAAGCAAACTCACATCAGACAACATCAAGTGTACAGTGCACTAAAGTGAGTTGTTTGTGAGAAAACTGCCCTTTATATTTTATCATTTTCAATGTGGGACGGTAGAAATGTAGGTGACTGTGTCACATGGCCATGAATTAGATACTAATTTAATCCAGTGTGTAACTGTCTCATAGTTTATGTCATCAATGTGGTAAACCAGTCAATTTGGCTAACTATTGACTACAGGATACTGAATTATCCGTTATCTGTTAGCACAGTGTAGAAACAGGACAAAATTACAATACCCACTGGAAATTGATTTTAAAAGACTAGATTAGAGATACATATACCATAAAGTCTACTGTTATTCAAATGTGCTTTTATACTGCAGGCTTTTGCAAAATGAAAGTTTTAATACATTTTTTAGAAAAGTGAAACAATGGATTAAATTTGATGCCAGATTTAGTTTCTTTGCTGAGCAAAAGAGGGATGCTAAAAATTGGTGGATCAACAGACCACTCAATTGATAGATATTCCGACATTGCCATCTACAGAGCCATGCTTCTACTGTGGACAAAATGGGTAATTAGGTTAAATCCAGAAGGGATGAATGTTCAAATACCAGTATGCTAATAGACTAAAGTCACATGATGACTATGGTAAACATCACTACCAGCTAAATATCAGCATTTTAGTATTGTCACTGTAAGCATATCACAATGCTGATGTCTACTGATATCAGAGGTCAAAGTTCTTCTGCACATACATTAAGTACAGCCTTATAAAGCCACTCATGTGGCTGTAGACTCAGTGTTGTTGAAGGCTGGAGCTCAACTTCAGGATTTAATGATCAACTAATAATATGACGACTTAAATGATGCAGTTAAAAATCATATCACCTAATCACCTTATCTGGGTTTCTGATCATTCTCTGTTGGTGCAGATGTAGAGTAATCAAGATATGGAAACAGAAATCTGATTACTGATTAGATCTGTGAATAAACAGCTATCTCATTTGCAAGGGTCATATACTGTATAAGTTCACGAATAGGACTGCATGTAACCATTATTCTCATTACTCATTAGACTAATTGGAATTATAATATGCAACAACCTGTTTTATTTAACAAACAGTCCAAAACTCAAACAAATTAAGTTCACTATCACACATATCTGTGATAAAGAAAAGTTTCAAATACTAACAATTGGGAAGCTGCAACTAGAGAATATTTCACATTTTTACAGATAAAATAACTAAAAGTATTTATGAATTAACAAAATAGTTGCCAGTTAATTTTCTGCCAATCGATTGGTCAATTAATCAACTAACCAACTAACCATTATAGCTCCAGTCATAAGAATCAAAACCAGGATACTAATGTAAACAAACACAGTGTATGAGAGCTCAACCTACTAACACATTACAAAATAAGTATTGCAGGTAGGTAATTTCTAAAATTTTAAAACAGATGTAAACAAAATGATGTATTGTGTATTTGTCCCAAATAGTTGTTGTCTTAAGCAGTGTAAAGTCAAAGCCTATTTCTTTTGCAAAGTTTCCTGATGGAGTTTAACACTTCATCTGTCTTTAAAGAATATATAATAGGATTGAGCAAAGCTGGTATGGTGTGAGTCAAAGTAGAGTTTATGATTCTGGCATTAGGATGGATGTAGGAGGTCACTGTAGCTAAGTTGGTGCCCGCAATTGGTAGAAAGAAAATAGCCACAAGGATCAGGTGAGAAGTACAAGTTTTCATTGCTTTGAGTCGTTCTGTGTCCTGCTCAGTCTTATAAATGAAAACGCTTGAGAATGCTATGAATATAAAGAGGAACACAGATGATTGTGCAAAAGAAACTGATACTGTAAGTTTACAGGCGTGTCATTACAGGCCAGACTATTTGCTGGTCCCATGTTCACGGCTTTTATCACCACAGATCCACAGAAGGAGAGGCGATCGATAAGCCCAACCATGCATGCTATTGCACTTGATAAAAAACCCCATGAAAACAACAGCATTGCAGCAATAGCTGGTTTAGTCACAATACTATGATACCTTAAAGGGAAGCGAATTGCTATAAATCTGTCATATGCCATAATGACGAGTGTCCATAGCTGCATACTTGCAAAGAACAAAACAAAGAACATATCACTTAAGCAAGCCTCATAGACAATGTATCTCCTGTCAAACAAAAATGTGTCCAAGACTTTTGGAATGAGAGCAGTGCTCCACACAAATCTGTAAAGCCAAAGTTAAACACAATCATGTACTTAGGCAAATGAAGAGTCTTGACCAGGTAGATAACTGAGAGAAGGAAGCAGTTCCCAACAACAGTCATGATATAGACAAAACACAGGAAGACATAGAAATATTTAACATGAGGGATGTTGGAAAACCCACTGAGATAGAATTTTGCAGGACGAACAAATGTGGCATTAAATATGATGGCAGCTTTCTCTTCTGAGCCCATTATGAATATCTGTTTACCTAAATGTCAAAAGAGAAAATAACATAATATATAATAAAGTACGACCTCATACAACATCAAGTGTGCAGTGCACTAAAGTGAGTTGTCTGTGAACTGTCATTTACATTTTATCCTTTTCATTGTGGGACAGTAAAAATGTAGGTGACGGTGTCACATGATCATGAATTAGATACTGATTTACTTCAACGTGTAACTCTCATAGTTTATGTCATCAATGTGCTGATGCAATCAACTCAGTTAACCCATGTTTCTAACATGACAAAAAGTGTCTGTGTCAAAAAACTGCTATAAAAATATTATGTATGAATATTATTTTACACTTAAACTGAGTTAGATTTGTTAATAAACATCAGTCCTGACCATAACTACCAAAAATTCAGTCAATTCAGTTAATATTTTTTTTATGAAAAAAGCACAAAATGAAGTATTTTCCATATACTAAATGTAGTATGTATTTGGAATATATATATTATGTATGTATGTATGTGTGTGTGTGTGTGTGTGTGTGTGTATATATATATATATATATATATATATATATATATATATATATACATATATAAAATACAAAAGTACCAACAACATTGATTCTGATTCATTATTATTTTTTGTGTAGTGTCAGATTTAATTATCTGACAATCATTATCAGGATTTTAACCCTTTAAATCCCAGTTTCTTACTGTATTTATTCCATTGGCCACCAGTGCTCCATAATACAGGAGCATTTTGTTTTGGTGAAATTATTCATGCTACCTAGGGAAATATGTCACAGTGAGACTGGAGGCCTTTGTTGCATATTCATCCATAATGGCTGCAGCAAATTTTGGACCTAACATGAAACTGTCAGGAGCTGATGATAATTAAAATTATGTACATCCATTCAGACCATTTACTGCTACATTTTAGGATGATGTTTATTTTATTGGATGAATGTAGAGAATGTTTGGTGTGGACAGTATTACTGTCTGACTTTTACATGCTTAAGTGTGTATAATCTCATGACACAGTATGAATAATAGTATGACTTCCAAGATTAGAAAACCAATGGAAGCAAGATGATGTGTCGGATTGTTGCTCTTCACATAAACACATAAATAGCTATAAATATGGTGAATTGCTGTAAAATACAAGAAACAAGTAGTCACTGCTGTTGGAGACATTCGCTGAGAGAGTCAGTTGAGGTCATTGCGTCACACCTGCTTTTTAAGACAACAGTGATAAGGAAAAACTAAAGAGCTACAGATGGTTAGATTCTTTTTTTTTTTCTAAAGTCTTGCTATCTTAAGCAGTGTACATGAGCCACATACAGAAATTCCCAATTTCATATTGAATAGGAGGTCATAGTATAGCTAATGAAATATAAACAATTTCCCTTGGTATTCAGATTTAGCAAAATACATACAATAACACTCTGTAATGTGTCAAAACAACAGTTATAAAGAGTTCATCTTTTTGGACAAGGTTGTGTTGCTGAGCCTATTTCTTTGGCAAACTTTCCTGATAGAGTTCAGCACTTCTTCTGTCTTTAAAGAATATATAATAGGATTGAGCAAAGCTGGTATGGTTTGTGTCAAAGTAGAGTTTATGATCCTGGCATTAGGATGAATGTAGGAGACAAGTCCAGCTATGTTGGTGCCTATAAAGGGAAAAAAGAAAATAGCCACAAGGAACAAGTGAGAAGTACAAGTTTTCATTGCTTTGAGTCGTTCTTCTGCTGAAGCAATCCTGCTCAGTGCTATGGAAACGCAAACATATGTCAAAGCTATCAATACAGGAGGAATACAGAGAATTATTATGAAAAGGGAAAATGCTACCATGTAATTTAAAGAAATGTCATTACAGGCCATACGATATACTGGTGCATGATCACAGAAAAAGCTTTTTATCACCACAGATTCACAGAAGGAGAGGCGATCGATAAGCCCAACCATGAATGCCATTGCACTCAATAAAAAAATCCACGCAAACAACAGCATTGCAGCAATAGCTGGTTTTGTCACAATACTATGATACCTTAAAGGGAAGCAAATTGCTATAAATCTGTCATACATATAGTAAGTGTCCCAGCTGCATATAAAGACAAAACAAAGAACATATCACTTAAGCAAGCCACCATAGACAATGTATCTCCTGTCAAACAAAAATGTGTAGGTTTGGGATGAGAGTGGTGCTCCCACACAAATCTTAACAAAAGCCAGGTTGAACACAATCATGTACTTAGGCGTATGAAGAGTCTTGTGGTAGATAACTAGAGAGAAAGGCCACATTCCCAATAACAGTCATGATATAGACAAAACACAGGAGACATAGAAATATTTAACATGCGGGATGTTGCTTAAAACCCACACTGAGAGATAGAATTTTGCAGGGCCCGAACAAATGTGGTATTAAATATGATGGCAGCTTTCCTTCTGAGCCACATTATGAATATCCTGTTTTCGTGTCAAAAGAAAATAACATGATATAGTATAAGAAATGCGATACACATTTGTTTGATAAGACTGGTGAAGCAAACTCACCCTATGACCACATCAAGTGTGCAGTGCACTAAAGAGTGTTGTCTGTGAGAGAACTACCTTTATATTTATCACTGGTTTAAGACGGTAAATGGGTGACTGTGTCACATGGTCATGATAATGTATTGATTTATTTTAGTGTGTAATTGTCTCATAGTTTACATCATCAATGTGCGATGCAAACAACAGCATAGTCACAAGGATGTGATTAATAGTAGTGTAGAAACAGGACAAAATTACTGATACCTGCCAGGAAATTATAACATGCAGGTGGGGATTTTAAAGACAAGATTAGAAATACATATACCATTAAGTTCACCGTTATTCAAATGTGCCTTTATACTGCAGGCTTTTGCAAAATGAAAGTTTGAGTAAATTTTAGCAGAAGGAGGGAATTTTACACTAAAGTAACTTTAGAAAATATCTACTTGATTTGATGGACTCAAATTGCTGAGGTCCCAAATTAGCCTGTGTTGTTGCCGAATGCATTTTGCATAAAATACACAGTTTTGACTGGTTTGTTTGTATACAAAGCAAATGGTACATACAATCTCAGCATGCTAACATGGTCACAAAAGTGACAATGCTAACATACTGTTGATAGCAGTTCATTGCTTCTTTGTCCAGCACAGAGCGGTGACAAGCACATCACAAGTGTTGTTGCTAGTTTCAGACAGACACAGTTTTGATTTTCCCATCCTACACCCACGTTGTTTGAATAATAAAATGCGCACGCATCTGAGCGATGTGCTCAGGCTCACCGTTGGGGGCATAAACTATCTTCAGGCAGCGGAAAGTGATTACAAGACTGACCGTAAAAGCCTGGTCAAGTCAGCACAGTATTTCATTGTTATTTCAAGGCTGCTGTCTGCAACCAGTCCCATGGTGACTTTGGTTTTCTTAGTTTCGGTTGAAATTAATATTTATCTTGTATTTCTTGTGTCACTCTGGTGGCCTTGTGCTTCCATAATGTTTTATTTTATGATGACTCATCTTGGTTACGCTTGATTTGTTTTCGTCCTGTCTTTGTCTGTTTCCCTCAACACCACGTCCACCTGTGTCATGTTAGTAATTATCCCTGTATTGCATATATTGTCCTCTCTCCCTATGCCTTGTCAGAGTAATGAGTTTTGGTTCCTGGATCACAAGGTTGCATTCCCTGGGTTCTTGAACATTTTATGTTTAAGTTTTTTGTTGTATATAATCTTTCCAAGCGCATTCTGGGTCTGTCCCAGAATTCCCACCAGTGTGCCCAGTAACCTCAAAGAGGGCTGGAACGCTCCAATCAGATGCCTGAAAAACCTCAACTGGCTCCTTTCCTAGCTCCCTCTTCACCACAATGGTCCAGAGCAATGTCCACATTATTGCTGATGATGCACCAATGCCCCTGTCAGTCTCCTGCTCCATCTATGCTCATGGCGAACAAGACCTTGGGACAGTAACTCTCCCTGACTGGAGGGAACAATCCACTGTTTTTCAGCAGAGGAACCATGGCCTCAGACTTGGAACTACTGCAGGTGCAGTGCAGTGGGGCCAGCAGAACCACATCATCTGCAAAGAAGCAACAAAACTCCAAGTTCCCCAAACCTGGTTACTCTCCTGCAGCTGTGCCTTGGATCTGTCCCATGGAGTCATACGAGGGAGCAGCCTGGTGAGTCCAGCACCCAATGAAAATGTGTTGACTTTGTGCTGAGAATGTGAACACAGATCTCACTAAGTTTGCACTAAGGACGGATATTACCCCAACAGGGGACCCAGGTCACTGACCATGGGCCTTCTCTAAGTCATAAAACACATGTAGACTGAATGGTCAAACTCTGGCCCCCTCAGCAATCCTGCGAGGGTAAAGAAGTGGTCTACTGTTCCACGACCCATCTGTATTGTTCTTCACCGTCCTCCTTTTCAGCATCCTGGGTAAACTTTCCCAGACAGGCTGACAGTATGATGTCCTCATAATTGGAGCACATCCTCGGTCACCTTTTTGAAAATAGAATCACCACCTTGGTCACCACTCACAAGTACTGCCCCCATCCTCTACACAACACTGAAAGGCATATCGTAAGACAGCCATTAATATCCGGCTTCAATCTATAGCCAATCATCCACACTTCACTTCTGTGAGCAAAACTGTGATTACCTCCAGTGCCAGAGATATGGGTGAGGCTTCCTCTGGTCTTAAAACTCCCCTCCTCATAGTATGTAGGTTGAGTTCAGAGCCCCTCTTTTCCACTGTTGAAACAATGCTGCAATCCCAGGACATGGTTCTCCTCCTAGCTTAGCACAGCCTGAGCAAAGCCCTGTTTCGCCTGGTAGTCATGGTTTGCTGGGCCTTCCTTGATGCCATCCAAGAAAGTCTTCTTACGGCGTCCTAGGGCTACTGCTGCACCCAAATTTGTGCTTCGCGACTGTAGGCTGCAGCCTTGTAATGTTCATCCATAATTGTGGTTGTACATCACATGGAGCACAGCTGACAAGTTTCATTACGGTCAACAGTAATGAAACTAAGATGATGCCATTGAAATCTGTGATTCTTGAGAACGGCTGTGGTTTTCAGATTTTCTTTACACTGATGATCTCATTTACTGGATAACTGAGGGGAGTGATGGATGGCGACAGAGCAGCTGGTATTCATGTTAATGCAATATAGTTTAAAAAAGGATGGTTCATCAATCGATTTATTCTCTTTTAGATTCAGCCAAACTTAATGTCTCTGTATGATACCTCTGGCCTACAAACAAATTATCAGTGTGTGATTTCTAACATTTGAAAAGAGATGTAAACAAAAATGTGTACAGTATTGTTATTTTAAAGTGTACAAACTCTACTTTGTAATGTTTTAATAAACATCTTGCTGCTGAAGTATTGTAAAACAAGTTACTGCTGATGCTGTCATTTTCCCAAATGATTATCATCTCAATCATCATCAAAACATACTGAATTCATATTGAATTTTATTTTGAAAGGGACATTATTATATGACTGCTCCAACAGAAAAAACAACAATTCACATTACAGCCTCAATTTAAAACTGTAATACAAGCAATAAGTTCAAAGTAAAAAGTTACAAAATTTTTTTTGGCAATTTAACACTCCACACAGTGTCAATACAGCAGTGATTACGAGTTTACACCTTTTGGACAAGTTTGTGTTGCTTAGCCTTTTGCAAAGTTTCCTGATAGAGTTCAGCACTTCTTCTGTTTTTAAAGAGTAAATAATAGGATTGAGCAGACCTGTGGTATGGTGTGTGTCAAAGTGAGTTTATGATTCTGGCATTAGGATGGATGTGGAGACAGTCCAGCTATGTTGGTGCCCTATAAGGTGAAAAGCCACAGGATCAGGTGAGGAGGTACAGTTTTCATTGCTTTGAGTCGTTCTTCTGCTGATGCAGCCTTGCTCAGTGGAAATGAAAATATATGAAACCTATCAATATAGGAGGGTAAAGATGATTATTATAGAAAAATACAAATGCTACTATGTAATTTAAAGACGTGTCATTACAGGCCAGACTATTTACTGGTCCATGTTCACAGAAAAAGCTTTTTATCACCACAGATCCACAGAAGGAGAGGTGATCGATAAGCCCAACCATGAATACTATTGCACTCAATAAAAACACACAAACATTGCAGCAATAGCTGGTTTAGTTACAATATAGGATAGCTGCAGCATGACTACTGACAGAACTAGAAAACTATTTTTGTTCCCCAGTGAAATCAGAATAGATTTTTTAGAGCTTAAGCTTTAACTTTAAACTGATAGATATAATAATTTGTAAAGTTTAAATACATTTTTGCTGCTGAAGTATTTTAAAACAAGTTACTGCTGATGCTGTCATTTTCCAAAATGATCATTATCTTAAGCAGTGTACAGTCAAAACATATTGACATACCTGATTTCACTTTGCAAGGGACATTGTTACGTGACTGCTGGAATAGAAAATACAATCATTTCTCAGATATACAGCCACAATTTAAAAGTAAAATTTTGGTAGGTACTCATAAAAAGTTCAAAGCAAGGAGTCACAAAAAACAATTACACAATTTAATACTCTGTACTGTGTCAATACAGTAGTGATTACGAGTTCACCTTTTTGGACAAAGTTGTGTTGCTGAGCCTATTTCTTTTGCAAAGTTTCCTGATAGAGTTCATCACCTCTTCTGTCTTTAAAGAATATATAATAGGATTGAGCATAGCTGGTATGGTGTGAGTCAAAGTAGAGTTTATTATTCTGGCATTAGGATGGATGTAGGAAGACACTGCAGTTATATTGGTGCCCAAAACTGGTAGAAAGAAAATAGCCACAAGCATCAAGTGAGAAGTACAAGTTTTCATTGCTTTGAGTCGTTCTTCAGCTGAAGCAATCTTGGCCAGAGCTATGGAAATGCTAACATATGTCAAACTTATCAATATAACAGGAATACAGACTAGTATAATGAAGACAATCCATGCCATTACGGTATTTATAGATGTGTCATTACAGGCCATACGAAATACTGGTGAATGATCACAGTAAAAGCTTTGTACAGATCCACAGAAGGAGAGACGATTGATAAGTCCAACCATTATAGCCATTACACTCGATAAACAAAACCAAGAAAACAACAGCATTGCAGCAATAGCTGGGTTAGTCACAATACTATGATACCTTAAAGGGAAGCAAATTGCTATAAATCAGTCATATGCCATAATGACAAGTGTCCATGACTGCATACCTGCAAAGACGAAAACAAAGAACATATAACTTAAGCAAGCCTCATAGACAATGTCTCTCCTGTCAAACAAAAATGTGTCCAAGAGTTTTGCGATGATGAGTGGTGCTCCCACACAAATCTGTAAAAGCCAAGTTGAACACAATCATGTACTTAGGCGTATGAAGAGTCTTGACCAGGTAGATAACTGAGAGAAGGAAGCAGTTCCCAACAACAGTCATGATATAGACAAAACACAGGAAGACATAGTAATACTTAACATGAGGGATGTTGGAAAACCCATTGAGATAAAATTTTGCAGGACGAACAAATGTGGCATTAAATATGATGGCAGCTTTCTCTTCTGAGCCCATTATGAATATCTGTTTACCTAAATGTCAAAAGAGAAAATAACATAACATAGTATAAAGTACGATACATTTGTTTGATAGGAACTGCTGGAAGCAAACTCACCTATGACCGCATCAAGTGTGCAGTGCACTAAAGAGTGTTGTCCATGAGAGAACTGCCCTTTATATTTTATCCCTTTCAGTTTAAGGACAGTAGAAATGTAGGTGACTGTGTCACATGGTCATGAATAATTATTGATTTATTTTAGTGTGTAATTGTCTCATAGTTTACATCATCAATGCCGATGCAAACAACTCAATTAAGTATAGTCAAAGGATACTAGTTAATAGTGAGTGAAACAAGGACAAAATTACAATACCTGCAGAAATTATAAACCCTTAATTAGGGTTTAAAAAGACAAGATTAGAAATGCATATACCTTTAAGTTCACCTTTATTCAAATGTGCCTTTATACTGCAGGCTTTTGCAAAATGAAAGTTTGAGTAAGTTTTAGCAGAAGGAGGGAATTTTACACTAAAGTAACTTTAGAAAATATCTACTTGATTTGATGGACTCAAATTGCTGAGGTCCCAAATTAGCCTGTGATGATATATAGAATGCATTTTTGCATAAAATACACAGTTCTTGACTGGTTTGTTTGTATACAAAGCAAATGAGTACATACAGTCTCAACATGCTAACATGGTCACAGTGACAATGCAACATACCTGTTGATGGCAGTTCATTGCTTTGTATCCAGCACAGGCCCGGTGACAAGCACATCACAAGTGTTGTTGCTAGTTTCAGACAGACGGTTTGATTTCCCATCCTACACCCACGTTGTTTGAATAATAAAATACTTGCCATCTGACGATGTGTGCTCAGGCTCATCGTTGGGGCATCACTATCTTCAGGCGAGAAGTGATTACAAGACTGACCATTAAAAACCTGGTCAGAAGTCAATAGTACAGTATTTCATTGTTATTTCAGGCTGCTGTCACAAACCAGTCCCATAGTGACTTTGGTTTCTTAGTTTTAGTTTGAAATTATTATTTATCTTGTATTTCTTGTGTCTCTGGCCTTGTATTTCTTTTATTTTGTATTGACTCATCTTGGTTTTCTGTTTAACCACGTCCTGTCTTTGTCTGTTTCCCTCCTTTTCCCGTCCACGATTGTCATGTTAGTAATTATCCCTGTGTGCATATATTGTCCCCTCTCCCTGTACCCCTTGTCAGAGTATTGAGTTTTGGTTCCTGGATCACAGGTTGCATTCCTAGGTTCTTAATTTATTTTATGTTTAAGTTTTTGTTGTATATAATCTTTTTCCAGCACATTCTGGGTCTGTCCAGGATTTCACCAATTGGATGTGCCCAGTAAACCTCAAAGGAGGCGCAGGGAGACATCCCAGTGGTGCCTGAAAGAAGCCTCAGCTGGCTCCTTTCTAGCTCCCTCTTCACCACAATGGTCCAGAGCAATGTCCACATTATTGCTGATGATGCACCAATGCCCCTGTCAGTCTCCTGCTCCATCCTATGCTCATTTGTAAACAAGACCTTGGGACAGTAACTCTCCCCTGACCTGGAGGGAACAATCCACTGTTTTCCGGCAGAGAACCATGGCCTCAGACTTGGAACTACTGACTCTCACACTGCAGGTCTTGGTCTGATGAAGCCAACAGAACCACATCATCTGCAAAGAGAAGCAACAAAACTCAGAGGTTCCCAAACCTGGACACTCTCCTCACCACAGCTGTGCCTTGAGATCCTGTCCATGAATATCACGAGGGGCAATCCTGGTGGAGTCCAGCACCCAATGAAAATGTGTTTGACTTTGTGCTGAGAATGTAGACACAGATCTCACCTAAGTTGCACAAGGACCGGATAGCAATACCCCCAACAGGGGACCCAGGTCACACGGCCATGGGCCTTCTCTAAGTCCATAAAACACATGTAGACTGAATGGTCAAACTCCCCTGACCCCCTCAACAATCCTGCGAGGGTAAAGAAGTGGTCTACTGTTCCACGGCCATCTGTATTGTTCTTCCTGAATCCTCTTTTTCAGCATCCTGGAGTAAACTTTCCCAGACAGGCTGAGCAGTGTGATGTCCTCATAATTGGAGCACATCCTCCGGTCCCCCTTTTTGAAAATGGGAATCACCACCTTGGTCTGCCACTCCACAAGTACTGCCCCCATCCTCTACACAACACTGAAAAGGCATATCAGCCAAGACAGCCCATTAATATCCAAAGCCTTCAGCATCTTATAGCCAATCTCATCCACACCTAGCACCTGGCAAACAAAGAGCTTCTTGATTACCTCAGTGCCAGAGATATGGGTGAGGCTTCCTCTGAGTCTTCAAACTCCTCCTCATAGTATGTATGGGTTGAGTTCAGGAGCCCCTCTTTTTCCACTGTTCGACAATATACCCATTCCAGGACAACAGTTCTCCTCCCTAGCTTAACACAGCCTGAGCAAAGCCCTGTTTTCACTTCCTGAGTAGTCATATGGTTTGCTAGACCTTCCTTGATGCCATCCAAAAGTCTTCTCCACAGCGTCCTAAGGGCTACTGCTGCACCCAAGTTTGTGCTTCCGCGACTGCCAGAGCTGCAGCCTTGTGTAATGTATTCATCCATATTGTTTAAAAGTTTATACATCACATGGAGCACAGCTGACAAGATTTCATTATGATTAACTGATAATATTAAAACTAAGATGATGCCATTGGAAATCTGTGTAGTTCTTGAGCAACTGTAGTTTTCAGATTTTCTTTACATGATGATCTCTATTTTACTGGATAACTGAGGGTGATGGATAGCGACAAGAGCAGCTGAGTATTCACATGTTATTAAATATAGTTTTTAAAAAAAAGGATGATTCATCAATCGATTTATTCTCTTTTAGATTCAGCCAAACTTAATGTCTCTGTATGATACCTCTGGCCTACAAACAAATTATCAGTGTGTGATTTCTAACATTTGAAAAGAGATGTAAACAAAAATGTGTACAGTATTGTTATTTTAAAGTGTACAAACTCTACTTTGTAATGTTTTAATAAACATCTTGCTGCTGAAGTGGTATTACAAAACAAGTTACTGTTGATGCTGTCATTTTCCAAATGATTATCATCTCAATCATCAATAAACATACTGAATTCATATTGAATTTTATTTTGAAAGGGACATTATTATATGACTGCTCCAACAGAAAAAACAACAATTCACATTACAGCCTCAATTTAAAACTGTAATACAAGCAATAAGTTCAAAGTAAAAAGTTACAAAATTTTTGGCAATTTAACACTCCACACAGTGTCAATACAGCAGTGATTACGAGTTTACCTTTTGGACAAGTTTGTGTTGCTTAGCCTTTTGCAAAGTTTCCTGATAGAGTTCAGCACTTCTTCTGTTTTTAAAGAGTAAATACTAGGATTGAGCAGACCTGGTATGGTGTGTGTCAAAGTAGAGTTTATGATTCTGGCATTAGGATGGATGTAGGAGACAAGTCCAGCTATGTTGGTGCCTATAAAGGGTAGAAAGAAAATAGCCACAAGGATCAGGTGAGAGGTACAAGCTTTCATTGCTTTGAGTCGTTCTTCTGCTGATGCAGCCTTGCTCAAAGCAAGGCGGAAAATGAAAATATATGAGAACCATCAATATAGGAGGAAGATGATTTATGAAAAATACAAAATGCTATCATAATTTAAAGACGTGTCATTACAGGCCAGACTATTTACTGGTCCATGTTCATAAGCTTTTATCACCACAGATCCACAGAAGGAGAGGTGATCGATAAGTTCAAACTACGAATGAAGTATTAAAATTCAATAAAACCCAAGCAAACAACAGCATTGCAGCAATAGCTGGTTTAGTTACAATACTAGGATAACGCTGCAGCATGACTACTGACAGGAACTAGAAAACTATTTTTGTTCCCAGTGAAATCCAGAATAGATTTTTAGAGCTTAAACTTTAACTTCTTTAAATGGTAGATATAATAATTTGTAAAGTTTAAATACATTTTGCTGTTGGAAGTATTTAAACAAGTTACTGCTGGATGCTATTTAAAATGATCATTATCTTAAGTAGTGTACAGTCAAACATATTGATATAATTCTGATTTCTTTAAAGGAGTTGTTACGTTGATCAAGGAATAGAAAATACAATCATTTCTCAGGATATACAGCCACAATTTAAAAGTAAAATTTTGCAGGTACTCATAAAAAGTTCAAAGCAAGGAGTCACAAAAAACAATTACACAATTTAATACTCTGTACTGTGTCAATACAGTAGTGATTACGAGTTCACCTTTTTGGACAAAGTTGTGTTGCTGAGCCTATTTCTTTTGCAAAGTTTTACAGAGTTCACCCTTCTGTCTTCAAAGAATATATATTAGGATTGAGCATAGCTGGTATGGTGTGAGTCAAAGTAGAGTTTATTATTCTGGCATTAGGATGATGTAGGAAGACACTGCAGTTATATTGGTGCCCAAAACTGGTAGAAAGAAAATAGCCACAAGCATCAAGTGAGAAGTAATAAGCCATTGTTGAGTCGCTCTTCTCAAGGAAGTAATCTTTACCAGAGCTATGGAAATGCTAATATATGGCTAAACTTATCAATATAATAGAATACAGACTAGTATAATGAAAACAATCCATGCTATTACGTATTTATAGGACAAGAGGCCAAACGTAAATATCAGTAAATGATCACAGTAAAAGCTGAAATGTTCAAAGATCCACAGAAGAGACGCATTGATAAGTCCAACCATTATAGCCATTACACCTATAAACAAAACCAAGAAAAACAACAGCATTGCATAAATAGCCACAATACAATACTATGATACCTTAAAGGGAAGCAAATTGCTATAAATCCGTCATGGGCCACATGACATGTCCATGACTGCATACCTGCAAAGACGAAAACAAAGAACATATAACTTAAGTAAAGCTCTCATAGACAATGTCTCTCCTGTCAAAATGTGTCCAAGAGTTTTGGGATGAGAGTGGTGCTCCCGACAAATCTGTGCTGTTGAATATACAATCATGTACTTGTATGAGTGAAGAGTCTTTTGACCAGGTAGATAACTGAGAGAAGGAAGCAGTTCTAAATGTCATGATATAGACAAACACAGGAAGATATAGTAATACTTAACATGAGGGATGTTGGAAACCCATTGAGATACAGAATTTTGCGACGAATAAATGTGGCATTAAATATTTTGGCATGGTCTTCTTGAGCCTATTATGAATATCTGTTTACCTAATGTCAAAAAGAGAAAATAACATAATATATAATAAAGTGTGATATGCCGTTTAATAGTTACCAGATGAAAAAACCCAACCCCTTACAACATCAAATGTGTAGTGCATCAAAGTGAGCTGTCTGTGAGAGAACTATCATTTATATTTTATCTAGTTCATTGTTTGACAGTAGCAGTGCAGGTGACTGGTCACATGGTCATGAATTAGATAATGATTTACTTCAGTGTATAATTGTCTCATAGCTTATGTCAATGTGTTGATGTCATCATCTCAGTTAAGTACAGTCACCAGGATACTGAATTATCTGTTAGTGGCACAGTGTAGAAAGAGGACAAAATACCCACTAGAAACCATAATTAGTGATTCTAAAAGAATATATAAGAGATAAATACACACCTCACACTCTACTGTTATTCAAATGCTGCAGGCTGTTGAAAAAAAGTATAAAGGACAGTTTTTAGGTAAATTAATGAACTTTTTGTGTTATTCTTCTAACGCCATTCAGTGTTATTAAATATTATTCAGTGTTTTATAAATTGCCTCAGTGTGATGCACAGGTTGAACTGTGCTATGTGCATAAGTTACACAGGATAATCCAGAGCAGTGTCTGCATCAAGTCAAGCTGTTCCTGTGGCACCCTGTATTTGTTTGCCCGTGAACTGATGACTTTGTAACACATTACAACAAGGTTACCAGTATTGAGTTAACAGTAATTTGTTAGCTGAGCCAAGTGCGATACACAGTTGGTTTAAACTAGACGCTTGGCGAATGCTCTGACAGACAGGCTAGCACACCACCATACAGCCACCATATCTTCAACTGATATCCCCAGCAAGAGGTCAAAAACCAAAGTTAATGAGAGCTATGGTGAATGATTTCATCCTGTAATCCTCACATGGCACAGTGTACTAAGATACTTAAGAAGGAAGGTGCACAACAGTTGTGTGACTTCAGAACAATAGTTTATTTGAGGATTTTCAGTCAGGATTAGAGTGCACTATAGCAAAAGACCCACTAGTAAAAAGTTGTATAAATGACCTCCTAATTGTATCAGACAACAGTCCTGTTCTGTTTGTTTTGTTAGATCTCGTGCCGCTTTTGATACCATTGACCATCACATCCTATTACAGACCCGGCCACTTTACCGCTACCGTGCCGAACCCCGCACTAAACTGGACCAAGTCCTATCTATCTGATAAGCTTCAGTTCACACATGTTAACTACAACTCCTCCATATACACTGTTTAATGTTGCCAAAACCAGGGACCTCCCATCTCAAAAGGTTGCAGAAACACTAGTCCATGCATTTGTTATTTCTAGGCTGGACTATTGCAATTCATTACTGTTTAGCTTCCCCAACAAGTCTCTGAACTCTCCAGTTGATTCAAAACGCTGCAGCATGATCACTGACAGGAACTAGAAAACTACTTTGGTTCCCAGTGAAATCTAGAATAGATTTTTAGAGCTTAAACTTTAACTTTAAACTGATATATATAATAATTTGTAAAGTTTAAATACATTTTTAACATCGCGCTGCTTAAGTATTATAAAACAAGTTACTGCTGATGCTGTCATTTTCTAAAATGACTTGGATGACCAGCAATTTCCTGCTACTAAACTCAAGACAAAACCAAGGTTATTGTACTTGGCCCGGAACACCTCAGAAACACACTTTCTGATGATATGATTATGCCAGATGGCATTGCCCTGGCCTTCAGGCCCACTGTAAGGAACCTCAGATTTAACTTTGATCTAGATATGTCCTTTAGCTCCCACAGAAACAAACTTCTAGGACAGCCTTCTTCTACCTGTGTAATATTGCCAAAATCAGGGACCTCCTGCCCCAAAGGATGCAGAAAAACTAGTCCATGCATTTGTTATTTCTAGGCCGGACAATTGCAATTCATTACTGTTTGGCTGCCCCAACAAGTCTCTAAAGACTCTCCAGTTGATCCAAAATGCTGCAGCATGATTACTGACAGGAACTAGAAAAAGAGATCACATTTCTCCTGTGTTAGCTTCTCTACTTTGGTTCCCAGTGAAATCCAGAATAGATTTTTAGAGCTTAAATTTTAACCAGTTTTATTGTGTCTGTATGTAGACCTCTGACCTATTAACAAACAGACAATAGAAAAAATATATAAATATGTAAATATAAAAATATGTACAGTATTTTTACTTTAAACTGACAGATATAATAGTTTGTAAAGTTTAAATACATTTTTAACATCTTGCTGCTGAAGTATTGTAAAACAAGTTACTGCTGATGCTGTCATTTTCCAAAATGATCATTATCTTAAGCAGTGTACAGTCAAAACATATTGACATACCTGATTTCACTTTGCAAGGGACATTGTTACGTGACTGCTGGAATAGAAAATACAATCATTTCTCAGATATACAGCCACAATTTAAAAGTAAAATTTTGGTAGGCACTCATAAAAGTTCAAAGCAAAGGAGTCAAAAAAACAATTACACAATTGTGCTCTGTGCCAATAATACGATACAGTAGTGATTAAGAGTTCACCTTTTTGGACAAGGTTGTGTTGCTGAGCCTATTTCTTTTGCAAAGTTTCTTGATGGAGTTCAGCACTTCTTCTGTCTTTAAAGAATATATTATAGGATTGAGCAAAGCTGGTATGGTGTGAGTCAAAGTAGAGTTTATTATTCTGGCATTAGGATGGATGTAGGAAGACACTGCAGTTATATTAGTGCCCAAAGGCTGAGTGAAATAATACAAGCATTAGGTGAGAAGTACAAGTTTTCATTGCTTTGAGTCGTTCTGCTGAAGCAATCCTGCTCAGAGCTATGGAAATGCTAACATATGTCAAACTTATCAATATAATAGGAATACAGAGTATTATAATGAAAACAATCCATCCCATTACGGCATTTAAAGATGTGTCATTACAGGCCAGGCGATATACTGGTCCCATGATCCACAGTAAACTTTGTACCTGGTCGAAGGAGAGACGATTGATAAGTCCAACCATTACAGCTATTACACTTGATAAACAAAACCAAGAAAACAACAGCATTGCAGCAATAGCTGGGTTAGTCACAATACTATGATACCTTAAAGGGAAGCAAATTGCTATAAATCTGTCATCGCCATGATGACAAGTGTCCATGACTGCATACTGCAAAGGCGAAAACAAAGAACTATAGCAGCGGCTGCTGAACAATGTCTCTCCTGTCAAACAAAAAATGTGTCCAAGACTTTTGGGATGGTGGTGCTCCCCAAATCTGTAAAAGCCAGTTGAACACAATCATGTACTTAGGCGTATGAAGAGTCTTGACCAGTGAATAACTGAGAGAAGGAAGCAGTTCCCAACTTAATGGTCATGATATAGACAAAACAGGAGACATAGTAATACTTAACATAAGGGATGTTGGAAAACCCATTGAGATAAAATTTTGCCGGAAGGACGAACAAATGTGGCATTAAATGTGATGGCAGCTTTCTCTTCTGGGCCCATTATGAATATCTGTTTACCTAAATGTCAAAAGAAAATAATGATATAGCATAAATCAGTACATTTGATGGAACTACTGAGCAAACTCACCTATGACCATCAAGTGTGCAGTGCACTAAAAGTGTTGTCCATGAAACTGCGCTATATTTTATCCTTTCAGTTTAAGGACAGTAAATGTAGGTGACTGTATCACATGGTCATGAATAATGTATTGATTTATTTTAGTGTGTAATTGTCTCATAGTTTACATCATCAATGTGCTGATGCAGTAGCTCAATTGAGTATAATGCGAGGATGCCTGATTAATAGTAGTGTGAAACAGGACAAATTACAATACCTGCCAAATTATAAATAATTAGGGATTTTAAAGATTAGACATATACCATTAAGTCTAATGTTATTCAAATGTGCCTTTATACTGCAGCAGAGCTTTTGCAAAATGAAAGTTTAAATAGAAGTTTTAGAAAGTGTAATATTAATTTCTTTTTATTTCCAGATTTTGTTTTCTTGCAGAGCAAAGAGAATAGGAGATTAAGGAGAATTTTACACTAAAGTAACTTTAGAAAATATCTACTTGATTTGATGGACTCAAATTGCTGAGTCCCAAATTAGCCTGTGATGATATAGAATGCATTTTGCGCAAATACAGTTTTTATTGGTTTGTTTGTATACAAAGCAAGCCAGAGTACATACAGTCTCAGCATGCTAACATGAAGATGCAGTGACAATGCTAACATACTGTTGATAGCAGTTCATTTAACAGCCTACATCCAGCACAGGCGGTGACAAGCACATCCACAAGTGTTGTTACTGGTTTCAGACAGACACAGTTTTATTTTCCCATCCTACACCCACATTGTTGAATAATAAAATACTTGCACCCATCTGAAGCGATGTGTGCTCAGGCTCATCGCTGGGGGCATCGCTATCTTCAGGCAGCGGAAAGTGATTACAGACCCATTAAAAAACCTGGTCAGAAGTCAATAGTACTGATGTTCATTGTTATTTCAAAGGCTGTCACCGACCAGTCCATGGTGACTTTGGTTTTCTTAGTTTCAGTTTGAAGTATTATTTATCTTGTATTTCTTGTGTCTCTGGTGGCCTTGTCCTGTTTTGTTGTATTGACTCATCCTGGTTTGCTTCTGTTGTTTTTAGTCTGTCTTTGTCTGTTTCCTCTTTTCCCCATCCACCTGTCATGTTAGTAATTATCCTGTGCATATTGTCCCTCTCTCCCCTGTACCTTGTCAGAGTATTGAGTTCCTGGATCCACAGGTTGCCATTCCCTAGGTTCTTGGTTTATTTGTATGTTTAAGTTTTTGTTGTATATAATCTTTTCCAGCGCATTCTGGGTCTGTCCAGTTTCCACCAGTTGGATGTGCCAGTAAACATATACTCAAAGGGCACAGGAGACATCCCAATCAGATGCCTGAAAAAGGAAACCTCAACTGGCTCCTAGCTCCCTCTTCACATTATTGCTGATGATGCATCAATGCCCCTGTCAGTCTCCTGCTCCATCAGTCTCCTGCTCCATCCATATAACTTAAGCAAGCCTCATAGACAATGTATCTCCTGTCAAACAAAAATGTGTCCAAGAGTTTTGGGATGAGAGCAGTGCTCCCACACAAATCTGTAAAAGCCAAGTTAAACACAATCATGTACTTAGGCGTATGAAGAGTCTTGACCAGGTAGATAACTGAGAGAAGGAAGCAGTTCCCAACAACAGTCATGATATAGACAAAACACAGGAAGACATAGATATACTTAAGATGAGGGATGTTGGAAAACCCATTGAGATAGAATTTTGCAGGACGAACTAATGTGGCATTAAATATGATGGCAGCTTTGTCTTCTGAGCCCATTATGAATATCTGTTTACCTAAATGTCAAAAGAGAAAATAATATATAATTGTGATACAGCTGCTTAATAGTTACTGTGATGAAAAAAAAACCTAACCCCTTACAACATCAAATGTGTAGTGCATCAAAGTGAGTTGTCTGTGAGAGAACTATCACAATCTGGTACACTGCTGCTACTGCCAGGGACAGATGCAGACTGCAGGGTGTCATCCGGTCTGCTGAGAGGGTGATCGGCTGTAACCTGCCTTCTCTCCAGGACCTGTACACCTCCAGGACCCTGAGGCGAGCAGGAAAGATCATGGCCGATCCCTCTCACCCTGGTCACAAACTCTTTGGGTCACTCCCTTATGGCAGGAGGTTGTGGTCCATCAAAACCAAGACCTCACGCCACAAGAACAGTTTCTTCCCGTCTGCAACTGGGCTCCTCAACAAGACATAGCCCCCCCCGCCCCCCAACACACACACAGACCGTCACAGACCATAATCCCCCCACCCCCCACTACATGTTACATTAACGTACATCTATGCGTTACATTAACGCACATCTCCCCGGACAATCACTGCCACCTTCAAACATTGCACTCTACACTTTACACTTTAATTTAATTATGTATATTTATGCTCCTTTACTTATGTTCCTGTAAATACAGTTTTTGCTTTTTGCTCTTTTCTTTTTATTATAATTGTCCTTTAGCACCAATAAGACAAATTCCTTGTATGTGCAAACTTTCTTGTCAATAAAGTCTGATTCTGATTCTGATTCTGATCATTTATATTTTATCTTGTTCATTGTTTGACAGTAGAAGTGCAGGTGACTGGTCACATGGTCATGAATTAGATAATGATTTACTTCAGTGTATAATTGTCTCATAGCTTATGTCAATGTGTTGATGTCATCATCTCAGTTAAGTACAGTCACCAGGATACTGAATTATCTGTTAGTGGCACAGTGTAGAAAGAGGACAAAATAACAATACCCACTAGAAACCATAATTAGTGATTCTAAAAGAATATATAAGAGATAAATACCACCTCACACTCTACTGTTATTCAAATGCTGCAGGCTGTTGAAAAAAAGTATAAAGGACAGTTTTTAGGTAAATTAATGAACTTTTTGTGTTATTCTTCTAACGCCATTCAGTGTTATTAAATATTATTCAGTGTTTTATAAATTGCCTCAGTGTGATGCACAGGTTGAACTGTGCTATGTGCATAAGTTACACAGGATAATCCAGAGCAGTGTCTGCATCAAGTCAAGCTGTTCCTCTGGCACCCTGTATTTGTTTGCCCGTGAACTGATGACTTTGTAACACATTACAACAAGGTTACCAGTGTTGAGTTAACAGTAATTTGTTAGCTGAGCCAAGTGCGATACTCAGTTGGTTTAAACTAGACCCCGTGTGTAAATACTATTGACACAGGCTAGCTCACCACCATACAGCCACCATATCTTCATCTGAGCTATCCCCAGCAAGAGGTCAAAAACCAAAGTTAATGAGAGCTATGTGGTGAACAATTCATCCTGCAATCCTCACATGGCACAGTGTACTAAGATACTTAAGGAAGGAAGGTGCACAACAGTTGTGTGACTCTCTACAGAACAATAGTTTATTTGATGATTTTCAGTCAGGATTTAGAGTGCATCATAGTACAAAGACCGCACTAGTAAAAGTTACAAATGACCTCCTAATTGCATCAGACAACAGTCCTGTCTCTGCTCTTGTTTTGTTAGATCTCAGTGCTGCTTTTGATACTATTGTGCATCACATCCTATTACAGAGACTGGAGCATTTTATTGCCATTAAAGGAACCGCACTAAACTGGATCAAGTCCTATCTATCTGATAAGCTTCAGTTCTCACATGTTAATTACAACTCCTCCATATACACTGTGTAATGTTGCCAAAACCAGGGACCTCCCGTCCCGTCCCGTCCCGTCTACTAAACTCAAGACAAAACCAAGGTTATTGTACTTGGCCCGGAACACCTCAAACACACTTTCTGATGATATGATTATGCCAGATGGCATTGCCTGGCCTTCAGGCCACTGTAGAATCTCAGATTTAACTTTGATCTAGATATGTCCTTTAGCTCCCACGAAACAAACTTCTGAGACAGCCTTCTTCTACCTGGCATAATATTGCCAAGGTAAGGACCTCCTGCCCCAAGGATGGAAAAACTAGTCCATGCGCATTTGTTGTTTCTAGGCCTGGACTTCTTACGATTCGTACTGTTTGGCTGCCCAACAAGTCTCTAAAGACTCTCCAGTTGATCCAAAATGCTGCAGCATAATTACTGACAGGAACTAGAAAAAGAGATCATATTTCTCCTGTGTTAGCTTCTCTACTTTGGTTCCCAGTGAAATCCAGAATAGATTTTTAGAGCTTAAACTTTAACTTTAAACTGATGTATATAATAATTTGTAAAGTTTAAATACATTTTTAACATCTTGCTGCTTATGTATTGTAAAACAAGTTACTGCTGATGCTGTCATTTTCTAAAATGATCATTATCTTAAGCAGTGTACAGTCAAAACATATTGACATACCTGATTTCACTTTGCAAGGGACATTGTTACGTGACTGCTGGATTAGAAAATACAATCATTTCTCAGATATACAGCTGAATTTAAAAGTGATACAAAATTATTGCTTAAGGCACTCATAAGAAGTTCAAAGCAAGGAGTCACAAAAAACAATTGCACAATTTAATACTCTGTACTGTGTCAATACAGTAGTGATTACGAGTTCACCTTTTTGGCCAAAGTTGTGTTGCTGAGCCTATTTCTTTTGCAAAGTTTCCTGATGAGTTCATCCTCTTTACGTTAGAATATATAATAGGATTGAGCAAAGCTGGTATGGTGTGAGTCAAGGACGAGTTTATCATTCTGGCATTAGGATGGATATAGGAAACCACTGCAGTTATATTGGTGCCTACAACTGGTAGAAAGAAAATAGCCACAAGCATCAGGTGAGAAGTACAAGTTTTCATTGCTTTGAGTCGTTCTTCTGCTGAGGCAATCCTGGCCAGAGCTATGGAAATGCTAACATATGTCAAACTTATTAATATAAGAGGAATACAGAGTATTATAATGAAAACAATCCATGCGATTACGTTATTTATAGATGTGTCATTGCAGGCCAGACGATATACTGGTGAATGATCTGATAAAGCTTTATGCAAAGATCACAGAAGGAGGCGATTGATAAGTCCAGCCGTACAGCTATTACACTTGATAAACAAAACCAAGAAACAACAGCATGACAATAGCTGGAGTTAGTCACAATACTATGATACATAGAAGCAAATTGCTATACTAAATCTGTCATACGCCATAGTGACAAGTGTCATGACTACCTGCAAGGCGAAAACAAGAACATATAACCGGCAAGCCTCATAGACAATGTATCTCCTGTCAAACAAAAAATGTGTCCAAGAGTTTTGGGATGAGTGGTGCTCACAAATCTGTAAAGCCAGGTTGAACACAATAATGTACTTAAGTATGAAGAGTCTTGACCAGGTAGATAACTGAGAGAAGAAGCAGTTTAACAACAGTCTTGATAGACAAAACACAGGAGACATAGTAATACTTAACATGAGGGATGTTGGAAACCCATGAGATAAAATTTGCAGACAAAAATGTGGCATTAAATATGATGGCAGCTTTCTCTTCTGAGCCCATTATTGAATATCTGTTTACCTAAATGTCAAAAGAGAAAATAACATAATATAGTATAAAGTACGATACATTTGTTTGATAGGAACTGCTGGAAGCAAACTCACCTATGACCGCATCAAGTGTGCAGTGCACTAAAGAGTGTTGTCCATGAGAGAACTGCCCTTTATATTTTATCCCTTTCAGTTTAAGGACAGTAGAAATGTAGGTGACTGTGTCACATGGTCATGAATAGTGTATTGATTTATTTTAGTGTGTAATTGTCTCATAGTTTACATCATCAATGTGCTGATGCAAACAACTCAATTGAGTATAGTCACGAGGATACTGATTAATAGTAGTGTAGAAACAGGACAAAATTACAATACCTGCCAGAAATTATAAACCATAATTAGGGATTTTAAAAGATTAGAACTACATATACCATTAAGTCTAATGTTATTCAAATGTGCCTTTATACTGCAGGCTTTTGCAAAATGAAAGTTTAAATAAGTTTTAGAAAAGTGTAATATTAATTTCTTTTATTTCCAGATTTTGTTTTCTTGCAGAGCAAAAAGAGGAATAGGAGATTAAGGAGGGAATTTTACACTAAAGTAACTTTAGAAAATATCTACTTGATTTGATGGACTCAAATTGCTGAGGTCCCAAATTAGCCTGTGATGATACATAGAATGCATTTTTGCATAAAATACACAGTTTTTGACTGGTTTGTTTGTATACAAAGCAAATGAGTACATACAATCTCAGCATGCTAACATGGTCACAGTGACAATGCTAACATACTGTTGATGGCAGTTCATTTGCTTTAGCCTACATCCAGCACAGAGCGGTGACAAGCACATCACAAGTGTTGTTGCTAGTTTCAGACAGACACAGTTTTGATTTTCCCATCCTACACCCACGTTGTTTGAATAATAAAATGCACTTGCACCCATCTGAGCGATGTGTGCTCAGGCTCATCGTTGGGGCATCGCTATCTTCAGGCAGCGGAAAGTGATTACAAGACTGACCCATTAAAAACCTGGTCAGAAGTCAATGGCACAGTATTTCATTGTTATTTCAAGGCTGCTGTCACAAACCAGTCCCATGGTGACTTTGGTTTTCTTAGTTTCAGTTTGAAATTATTATTTATCTTGTATTTCTTGTGTCTCTGGTGGCCTTGTGCTTCCTGTTTTATTTTGTAGTGACTCATCTTGGTTTGCTTCTGTTGTTTTTACGTCCTGTCTTTGTCTGTTTCCCTCCTTTTTCCCCGTCCCACCTGTGTCATGTTAGTAATTATCCCTGTGTGCATATATTGTCCCCTCTCTCCCCTGTACCTTGTCAGAGTATTGAGTTTGGTTCCTGGATCCACAGGTTGCATTCCCTGGGTTCTTGGTTATTTTATGTTTAAGTTTTTTGTTGTATATAATCTTTCCAACGCATTCTGGGTCTGTCCCAGGATTTCCACCCAGTTGGATGTGCCCAGTAAACCTCCAAAAGAGGGCACCCAGGAGACATCCCAATCAGATGCCTGAAAAACCTCAACTGGCTCATTTCCTAGCTCCCTCTTCACATTATTGCTGATGATGCACCAATGCCCCTGTCAGTCTCCTGCTTCAACCTATGCTCACTTGTGAACAAGACCTTGGGACAGTAACTCTCCCCTGACCTGGAGGGAACAATCCACTGTTTGTTTCTTGGTCTGATGAAGCCAACAGAACCACATCATCTGCAAAGATAAGCAACAAAGTTCCCAACAATAGTCATGATGTAGACAAAACACAGGAAGACATAGAAATACTTAAGATGAGGGATGTTGGAAAACCCATTGAGATAGAATTTTGCAGGACGAACAAATGTGGCATTAAATATGATGGCAGCTTTTCTGTTTCATTACAGAATATCCGCTTTCCTGCAGATGTCAAAAGAGGTGCTAATATATAATTAAGTGTGAGGTTGTTGCTTAATAGTTACTAAGAAAAAAAACCTAACCCCTTACAACATCAAATGTGTAGTGCATCAAAGTGAGCTGTCTGTGAGACAACTATCATTTATATTTCATCTTGTTCATTGTTTGACAGTAGAAGTGCAGGTGACTGGTCACATGGTCATGAATTAGAGTCGATTTACTTCAGTGCAGAATTGTTCCATAGCTTGCGTCAATGTGCGATGCCATCATCTCAAAGGCACAGCTCAGATACTGGAACACCTGTTAGCAAGTACAGGTAGAAAGAGGACAAAACAACAATACCTACTAGAAACCATAATTAGTGATTCTAAAAGAATATATATAAGTGATAAATACACACCCTACACTCTACTGTTGTTCAAATGCTGCAGGCTGTTGCAAAAGCCTGCAGTATAAAGGCAGCAGGCATTGAAAATAACATAAACTATAATATAGTGTGACACGTTGGGCTTAAGAGAAACTCTGTAACCAAACTCACCCCGACATCATGCAGTGACCAAAGTGTGTCTGTAGAGACCTGTCATTTACATTTTACACCTCTTCACTGTGGGATATAGAAATAGAGATCAGTCACATGATCATGAATTGTGTAACTGTCTCCATAGTTTGTCATACTGATCCACAGTGGTTGGTGGTAATGTGTTATATTGATTTGGTTACATGGAACTTAGTGTTTGTTTTTTTGATAAATTGAACTTGAAGAGGTTATTTTGCAGAATACTTTACTCATGTAAACATGTGATAAAATATACGTACTTTTACTCTGTTAAGATTTTCAGTCATGCTTCACATTTACCTATCTACAAATAAGTTTAGTTGAGCTCGACAAGACAGTTGCAATAATTTCAGAGAGATAATCATTAGCCTACTAGCTTAATCATAGC
>BRZM01002839.1:41386-64678 GCA_033238685.1 Lates japonicus | reverse complement strand
TTTTGGCTGCATTGCCACCCACTAGAAACCATAATTAGTGATTCTAAAAGAATATATAAGTGATAAATACACACCTCACACTCTACTGTTATTCAAATGCTGCAGGCTGTTGCAAAAAAAGCCTGCAGTATAAAGCAGTTATGTTATTTGAAAATAACATAAACTATAATATAGTGTGACACGGTTGCTTAAGAGAAACTCTTGTAACCAAACTCACCTCAGACAATATCAAGTGTGCAGTGTACTAAAGTGTGTTGTCTGTGAGAGACCTGTCATTTACATTTTATACCCTTCACTGTGGGATAGTAGAAATGTAGGTGACTGTGTCACATGATCATGAATTGGTGTAACTGTCCCATAGTTTGTCATCAATATACTGATCCACAGTGGTTGGTGGTAATGTGTTATATTTACTCTGTTACATGTACTTTAGTGTTTGTTTTTTTTTGATAAATTGAACCTTGAAGAGTAGTTATTTTGCAGAATACTTTTACTCAAGTAAATATGTGATAAAATATATGTACTTTTACTCTGTTACATTGGGCTACATGCTTCTTGTTACTTTCATTTATCTATAAATAAGTTTAGCTGAGCTCAGATACAAGACAGCAGTTGTACACTTGTGAGAGATAATCATTAGCCTACTAGCTAATCATAGCAGTGGCACCACAGGTGGATGGAGATGTGGGCCTACCCCTCCACAAACCCCCATCAGTTGACTGTAGTTACCACAAGTTTGTTTACATCACAGTCACCAGTAAAAATTCACCAAGCCTGGAATCTGTTGAAAATTTACACAAATGCAGGCACTATTTCCAGCAATCAGCATGGATTGTTTATTTGAGTAAATGTAATATTAAATTGTAGTGATACAGCTCCTCTACACTAACCTGACTCGGAGACCACTACAGCTATGCTGGTGCCTACAATTGGAAGAAAGAAAATGGATCAAGTGAGAGGTACAGGTTTTCATTGCTTTAAGTCATTCTTATGCTGTATCAATCACAGCAAGGAAGAGGGTTAGGGAAATCAAATAGGGGATAAATTAATGACGAGTCAAAACGAGTTCACAGCCTCTCCTGACGTCTTTACTGCAGAAATGAAATGCAGGGTAAATCTGTCAAACAGCTGAGAATTACAGTTGTTACAGACGATGAATCTGAAAAATACTAATTGTCAGAGAAAATAATTATGCAAGAGAAATAAGAGTGAGAGAGGGATTGAGTCGCTACAGTCACTCAGTCAGCTGATCAGTGGTCAGTGGGAAAGCGAGCTGTCTATAGACATCCGGCTGAACTTCTTTTCACTTTAATTATTATTTTACCAGTGTTATTAACTGATGATATTAAGACAAAGACAATACTGTTTGAAATATGTACAGTCATTGCACCACTGTAGTATTCAGAGTTACTTTACATGATCATTTCTATTTTAACTGGATAACTGAGGGTGACGGGTGGTGAGACCAACAGCTGAGTATTCATATTATTAAATATTGTAAAAACTGGATGGTTTATTTGTGCATTTATTCTCATTTAAGTTTATTCAGATTCACAAGTTACTGCTGATGCTGTCATTTTCCCAAAAGATCTTATCTATCTTAAGCAGTGTACAGTAAAAACATATTGAACTACCTGATTTCATTTTGCAAGGGACATTGACTACTGCAACAGAAAATACAATCATTTACTAGAAATCACATTACAGCCACAATTTAAAAGTAAAATTGTAAAGAGTTACAAAAACAATTACATAATTTAATACTCCATACTGTGTCAATACAGTAGTGATTACGAGTTCATCTTTTTGGACAAGGCTGTGTTGCTGAGCCTATTTCTTTTGCAAAGTTTCCTGACAGAGTTCATCACCTCTTCTGTCTTTAAAGAATATATTATAGGATTGAGCATAGCTGGTATGGTGTGTGTCAAAGTAGAGTTTATCATTCTGGCATTAGGATGGATATAGGAGAAAGTTGCAGCTAAGTTGGTGCCCAGAATTGGTAAAAAGAAAATAGCCACAAGGATCAGGTGAGAAGTGCAAGTTTTCATAGCTTTGAGTCGTTCTTCTGCTGAAGCAATCCTGCTCAGAGCTATGGAAATGCAAACATGTGAGAGCTATCAATATAGGAGGAACACAGAGTAGTATTACAACAAGAAAGACTGCCATTACGTAATTTAAAGACACGTCAACACAGGCAAGACGAAATACTGGTCCATGATCACAGTAAAAGCTTTGTACCACCAAAGATCCACAGAAGGAGAGACGATTGATAAGTCCAACCAGGAAAGCTATTGAACTCAATAAAAAAAACCAAGAAAACAACAGCATTGCAGCAATAGCTGGTTTAGTCTCAATACTATGATACCTTAAAGGGAAGCAAATTGCTATAAATCTGTCATACGCCATAGTGACAAGTGTCCATGACTGCACAGCTCCAAAGAACAAAACAAAGAACATATAACCTAAGCCTCACCAGACAATGTATCTCCTGTCAAACAAAATGTCCAAGACTTTGGAATGAGGCGCATTTCCCACACAAATCTGTAAAAGCCAAGTTAGACACAATCCTTAGGCGTATGAAGAGTCTTAGTAGGTAGATAACTGAGAGAAGGAAGCAGTTCCCAACAACAGTGATAATATAGACAAAACACAGGAAGACATGTGCATGTAACATGAGGATGTTGGAAAACCCATAGGGATAGGTACAGGGCCAGAAAAAGTAACGGCATTAAATATGATGGCAACTTTCTCTTCAGAGCCCATTATGAATATGTTTACCTAAATGTCAAAAGAGAAAATAACATAAAATATAATAAAGTACGACACAGCTGCTTAAGAGGAACTCTTGTAACCAAACTCACCTCAGACAATATCAAGTGTGCAGTGCACTAAAGTGTGTTGTCTGTCGGAGAACTATCATTTATATTTTATACCATCCATTGTGGGACAGTAGAAACGTAGGTGACTGTGTCACATGGTCAAGAATTAGATACTGATTTAATCCAGTGAGCAACTGTCTCATAGCTTATGTCATCAATGTGCTGATTCAATCGATACTGACTACAGGATCCTAAAGTAATTAATGGCACAGTGCAGAGACAGGACAAAATTACAATACATACCAGAAATTCTAAACCATAATTAGTTATTTCTAAAACAGGATACGCCATAAAATCTCTCTAGGCTCTTTAAACTTAAGGGATGTTGGAAAACCAACAGAGACAGAAATTTGCAGTGTGAAGTAATATGTGTTAAATGTTAGCTGCTTTCTCTTCTGGACCCACCATGAATATCTGTTTTCCTGAAAACAAAAAGGAAAATTCAAATAGAAAATAACCTAAAATCATAATAAGGGATCTTTATATATTTAGTTCCCTTAAGTGAGTGTCATTACTATCATAGCACAGATCACAACCATCATCAAACCATTAGTCCTGGTGTTATTTTTTTCCGTTCCAGCCTGTCTACCAGAATAGCTTTCTTCACAACAGGTATGAGATCAGTAGGTTATGCTATCCTGCAGGAACAAGTAAGGATTCCCCATTAGGTTTCTTTGGCACCAATCCAAATCCCTAAATGTCAGGTATCTGCCAATGGTCCAATCTGACACTTAAATGTACTTATATGATGATTAGATATGTATCTAATACATTAAAAAAAACACCTGTAACTTAAAGCAACACATCTTATTTTTTTGACAAATTACTTAATCCAAATACTGAAGGTTGTTGCTCAAAAATATTGAGTTTCTAAGTTTGAATTTTTGATAATATATGACTTAAAGTTTAACTAGGAGAATGTGACTCCTGAAACAAACTTGTCACACTTTTGTTTAAAACTATACACATCCACTGTCAACTCACAATCTTATAGTGGTTTAACAGAGAGGAATCTCTTCCCTCACAATCTACAGACACCAGCTGGCAGAAAGCACACATACCAGACAACAAAGAAGTTTCATTTTGGCCTCCCAGGTTACTTATGGCATTAATATTAATTAGCGGCAGTTGATATGACCTTTTTGTCATTTCAGCTGGTGAAAGTGATGGTTAGTGCTGGCTAAAAATAAGAAGCTGTCAGCATGCAACATTTTGTACACTATTCTTTGCTAATCATAATTGTCAACTCTGACTTCCTTTGATAACCCAAATTAAGAGTAGGTTCAACTCCGCTCATAGAACAAGCCTTAGTTGTAAATGTTTATATTATGCCAACCATTCACAAAGAATTTTTCTCTCACTTCTGGTCTACTAGTCCTCTCACACCAAGGCCTCAAGCCACTATTAGCTGCAGGAAAACATCCCTCTAACTGACTTACAGGCTAACAAGATCCTGATTCCTACATTAACAGACTACAGAGAGGCTCCCAATACCACTATTATTAAAGACCCAATTTCTCACACTGGAAGATTTGTCTGGATGTGTATATTAACATCTACCCTAAAACCGCTATGTGTCAAAAGGATGCATTTTCTACTGTAATCTGTACGTTTGGGATAAGCTTTGACAGAGGGAGGTTGAACCTGGTGGTGTTGCGCAAGTCATGTGAACTGCGTGTTGAGGATGTGCCAGTCACACTTATTGTATTTCCTTGATCAGGCTCACCTGGTGCACCTGCAGAGCACTTGCAAACAGGATGGGATCAGAAAAAATACATAATCACACTTTTTGGGATGGTGTGTTAGAGCTTGTGACGATCATAGGCATTCACATTCTCTACTTTTATCCCCCTGAAACACAAGAATCCTCCCATTTGCATTGTGTGGGATATACAGAATTTCAAATACACTTGTTCTTGGCACCAAGATTGCAGTTCACTGCTGGATTCAAATAGCCACAACCTCTGCCACACCTCTCCTCCCACCAGAGGAAGTAATCTCAGTGCACTGCAAGAATAAACCATTTTGCCACTGTGCCACTGTGCTTCATACCATGCCCTTAAAATCAGGCTTCAACATGCTATACTATATTGAAATGTAAGCATATGTATGTTATGTGTGCTTACAAGTTGTGATAAAACAATCAGGATTATCACTACCTCTGACTCCATTTAGTTACCCCTACTTGAGAGGGTAACTAAATACAGAAGTAAAAGTAAGTTTACATAAGATTTCAGAGAATTACATGTGGTCAAATGGAAAGAGGAGAGAGAGAAATGTTCTTCAGATCACTATGTTTTGACTGCCTTGCCTTAGTGACCTTATCATATTCTTAAAAGTTGATCTGTCTTAACATAATACATTCTGATATAGAAAATTTTTATTTGAAATTCAAAATTGTATGTACATAGGTAGATAGATGTCATATAAAGGTCTTTTGTACAAATGTTTTTAACTGGATTTGATAAAGGTATAGGCATAGGCATAAGCAAACAAATGACTAAGGAACTTTAGGCATACTCCACTCAGCTCTAGTATATAGACTTTATATTGAGAGACATAAACTGTTTAATCACAATAACAAAAAAAAAAGATTCACAATACACTGGATACTTCCTTCAGGTAACATGCGTAGAGACAAACTGATCACAATAACTTGTTTGCACAGCACTTGATTTGAAACAACACAAACATGCAGGATTTTCCTTTTGCTTGGAAATCTATAACTTCTCACAAAATTCTGTTACTCAGTAGAGAATAATTTCAGGCTAGACTGCTTTTTATTCTATAACTATTCTCAGAAATTGAAAAGAGCCACAAATATGACTTTCTGGTTTTAAATAACTATTAAGATGAAAATAAGTAAAAATAAGTTCACAGTGATTTTTTAGATATGTACACATACTTTCATCTGTCTTTTTTCTCCTAATATTAGTTTTGCGAAGTTCATAGAGGTATATATCATAGAGGATAGTATAGCGGACACAGAATTAGCTCAGCGGGCTCATACACTATAAGAGGAGTGGTAGTTATTTTTGTATGGTGCGATCTTTAAATACAGTTGTTTATTTTATGATTTCAGTACTCATTTTAAAAAGCAGCGACTCGATAATAATTATCATAGCATTAATTCACATTATGCTTATTTTTTTCATTGATATTTTGGATATCCCTCTGATTTTTAACAACCTTTTCAAAGATTCTCTGATTTCTTGTGTCTGCAGAACATAAATGATTGGGTTCAACATGGGAGGAAAGACAGAGGTGAGAGACAGGTTTATGATCCTGGCATTTGGATGTATTTTTTCCATCAAGGTAAAGGTGATTAACAGTGGGATGAAATAGATTGCCACTAATGAAAGATGACCTACACAGGTTTTAAAGGCCTTGAGTCCTTGTTGAACTGTGGCCACTTTAGCCAAAGTACAGCCAATATATAGGTAACTTAACAAGATAAAAACAAGTGGTAACCAGAAAATAAGAACTGGAAACAAAAAACTAATGACATAATTTGGGAAATTGTTGTTGCACGAAAGCCTGTAAATCTGGCCATGATCACAGAAATAGCTGTTAATAACCACAGATTCACAAAATGAGAGTCTTGAAAGAAGGCCAACTGTAATGAGTACAGCAATTATGGTCAAGACCCAGAAAGAGGCAATCAAAGACAACATGAATCTGTGAGTCACTTTCACTTGATAGTGCAATGGAAAGATGATAGCTATTAGTCGGTCATAGGAGAGTGCAACCAGATTAAATGACTGCATTGAAAGACAGGTGTAGCAGAAGAAAAGGAATGTCAAGCAGTCGTTGTAGGAGATGTAGTGATGATTAAACAGAAAGATGTCAAGAACCTTTGGCACCAGAGCAGAGTTACCTAACAGGTCCACAAATGCTAGGTTAAAAACTGCAACATATTTTGGAGTTCTCAGATTATGATCCAAGTATATCAAGACCATTACAGCTGTGTTTCCCACCACTGAAACAATATAAACAAAAAAGAGAAACACATAGTAGAACTTGACATTAGGTATGCCAATAAATCCACTTATTATGAAAAATGCAGGACGCACAAAGGTGATGTTTTTGCCCAGAGCTGAGTTGAATAACTCCATTGTAAAATGTTTTTTAGGCTTTCACTGTCTACAGCGCAGTGACCTATGTAGAGAAGTGTCCTTTTCTGTGTGTCAGCACTGTGTTGTCCTGTGCAGGTAGAGGTGAGATGTTCTGTGTCTTTCTGGTGCCAAGCTTTAAATGTTATGACAGAGGCAACTACCAAAGAAGCAGCCCTCCTCTGCTTCTCTGTCAAATAAGGTCAGTGTCTATTCCCCTGTGTCTATTGCATATAAGTTGCTCATGATCAGACAAGCAATTTAAATCCATTTTACTGACTGCAATCATGTAATCTACTTAGCACAAGTCTATGGGGAACCTGTAACACACTGTTTAATGTTTTATATAGAGTTAGAGAGAAAGGAGATGACAAATAAAAATGTTGGGCCATTCATTCAGCTATATTTTTCATGGAAATGACAAATCTGAACTTGACTAACTGTGACCCTGACTTTTCACAGAGAGCCACCATCAGGTCAAAATTTCAGTTTGTCCAGTCCTTTGGTTTGAGTCTAAATATCTGCAAAACCAAGGGCAATCCCATCAGCCTCAGCTGTACTTTTTGTTTTGTGCTGATTACTAAGTGCTAGCATGCTAAAACACCAAGCTAAAAAGGTGAGCATGGGAAACTGCTAAACATCAGCTTGTTAGCATTGTCATTGTGAATATGTGGACATTTACTTCAAAATAAAAATGTACACTGTCATGGCAAAGCCACCTACATGGCTGTAGACTCTCAGTCTTGTTTTACTATAGTCCATAAAAAATGCTATAAAGTTTTCTAGATGTAGAGAGTACACATTATATGGTTTTTCACAAAAAGATATGAAAATTAACATCAAATAAACTTCCACACAGTAGATGGATACTTCATCAGGGTAACATACACAAATGTTTTGATCAAAATAACCTGTTTGCACAATTGTTAATTTGAAACAATACAAGCGTACTTTTTTAAGATTTCGCTTTTGACTTTTTAATTGCTCGAAAAATTCTTGTACCAATTTCATTTTAAGATGCTTTTTTATTCTATAATCCCCCTCAAACATTTAAAAAAAAATCACATCTGCTGTGGTGTCCACATTTTGTTTCCAACATCGCAGTAAAGTGTAAAGGGGGCTGGCTTTCATCCAAAACTTCCTAATAGGTTTACCTCATGCATCTGGTGGGCAGAGCTTCAGACTGCTGCTGCTCCTACTGCCATGGAGGATTCAAGATGGACAGGAGCCTTTGCTCGTTTCACCTTTGTTTGCAGTGTGACCTCTGAGAACCTGAACTAAGGGGTGTGGTGAGGATGGGAAGGACATTTTAATATTTTGTGATAAGTTAACCTTCATGCTGTCTTATGTCTTTGTTTACATTTTCTCTGAAGCAGGGTTGGGTGACTTGTTTCCAAAACTGAATTTCATCAGGTTTGTCTCCTGTGTAATGCTTACTTCAGTATTATTCAATCTTTCATCACTATTTGTGAACGCGTGGCAGCAGGGCACATCATCTCTCGCGGTGGTTAAAGAACATTTCAGGTGACCGTTGCGCCCACATTTCTAATGTATTTTTGCCACTATTTTGTTTTGGCGTCGTTGTTTGGCAATCACACGAGACACACATAACCCATATTAAGATATGGTGTTGAGTATGAAAAGCAATAATTAACTTTTGAGTGCTACAGTATGTGAGTAGGCCTTTTAATCCATGAATCAGCAGTTTTCGGCGTGTTTCAAGTTAAATTCTGTTTCTGGTTTATTTATAACGATGACGGCATTCATGAAGCACCTGTTGATTCTAGTTAACCGACGTCTGTTGAGTGTTTGTGTCAGGGTTTGAGTTCAATTTACTCCAGGGTATTCAGGTTGGGATGTATCGTCTAGATTCATGTTTTCAGTACATGAGATCTCTGATGTGAAGAAATTTTGAACAACATGGTTCATTCTTATTGTTTTAATTTGCTGTTTAAAGTATGTTGGGGTTTGAACTGAGGTAATTGACCCCAACCCACAACGTAACAAATTGGGAGCTTGTTTTCTTTTTGTTTGTTTTCAAGACTTTTAGCTTTATGAGTTGTGACTCTGTCTGAAAATGATGTGTGTTGAACTTCAGTATTTCTTCTTTGTTGTGATTTATTGGGTCGTGTGGCTGCCTCTGTTTTAGGCATTGCAGATTAAATAATCTGGATTCTGTCTACCACCATTATAGTACTTCTCCGACTGCAGCCAATCAGATGATGACACTGCAGGTGTTTTCATCCTTGTCCAACACTAAGTGGTATTGTCGATGAGCTGAGTCATGTCTAACGAAATGAAATGTTTGCAATCCATGAATAACACTACGGCAACGGTTTTCTGCCTCATGTGATTCAGTGTTACCTTAAAGTGACACGGTAGTGGAAATCTCGCTTTCACCATCTAGTGGTGGCTAATTTCGCTTCGCTGCACGTTCTGCCCCTCTGCCTTAAAGATGTTGGCAACACTGCACTACTGTTGATGTTCACTGTGATCGGGGAGTGCGGTGCAGCACTAAATTTTGATCCAGACATCGAGAGGAGGAGAAATGTGTGCTCTTTAGCAGCCAGTATTCAGTCACGAGGACATGTATTTTGTAGATCAGTCCTTTTTGTAAGGACAACTTTTGCTCTATGGGTAATATACAATGGTATCATGCCTCTCTGCAATATTAATGACAAATGGAAATTATATGTGGATTATACTGATTTATTTCAGAAGCCTGATGGAAGCACAGAGTAGATAAACAATATGTGCAGTCTCAACCGCAAAAACTACGACACCCATTTGTTTTGATTGACTCCATACCTTTTCCTGTTTAACACCGTGAGGTGTCAGAATAAGGTGCTGACATCACTCTGTAATTTGGTTCAGTGATTTTAATGATTTGTACCTTGTATAAGCCATAACTCATAGTGTTAACATTTAATGAGTTATCCAAATAAGTCTCCCACAGAGAGTTTTCTGATGGAAAACTGAGCAGGTAGAGCAGAATTTCATAAATCAGGACTGTTTTAAAAATATGAATTCAAAAGGTCATGGCCTCTGATTCAGATATTGATTTAAACATGCAGTAGTCCTTGACATGGTTTATGATAACTGATGTTGTGAAGAAAATGTACAGTGTAAAGTACATACACAGACTGATCACAAATCTACTCTAGTATATTCAGTAGTGAATTCAGCTTTCCTGTGTGGGTGTTTTGGTTTTCAAACTGTAAAGTCACAGTAATGTATGCATGCCCAGAGCATTATTGATACAAACACTGTACTTTGCCCAATGATTAAAAAAAAGAAAAAATATCTTCATGAATAATAAGAGCTGTGCTTTTAAGTCTGTATGTTTTTGACAGTAAAGAAAAAAATAAAACAACTTGTTTTCAATGGTATTAATTTATTCAAATTTAATGGAAGCTATCCAACAGAACTAAAACTTTATATGTTGATAATTTCCTTTTAATGGATGTTGCCACATTTGTTTGTACATGAGTTTATGAGAGCAGACCTGCCTTTCTGTTATACTCAAATATGTCTATGACCTCAGGAACATGAAGAGGTTTAATAGCTGCTAGGTGGATTGAGGACTCCAACAGCTTTATGATGGCTGAGAATGCAGGTCTGTCTTTGAAACTCCACATCCAACAGTACTTCATCAGATCATACCTAAAAGAAATACATAAGGAATTTAAAACACATCGGTCTTAAAAGAATGGTTCAACATTTTGGGACAAACACTCAAACACAGTGAGGAAATTTCTGGTGCTGGTTAACAGATCTTTTACTTTTGGACTAACTTTTCTTTAAACTAGTTTACTTACAAGGGTCCTCCACAATTCTCTGGTCTCTTCATTCGATAAGACCCCTGGAGCTTTGGAAGGACAGACAGAGGCTCTAACTCAGGGTATGGAGGAGAGCCTGAGATCAAAAGTATTCTCGTATCAATTAATGTGACTTTAATCTGAAAGGGCAGATAGAGTGACGGATAAAATAATTTGTTTACAGGTAACAGAATGTGGGGCTTTACCTAATGTAATCAGTTCATACAGTAGGATTCCAAATGACCACCTAAGAAAGAGAACATTTTCTGACTCACTAATGGCAAAACAGCACATTCTATGTTTCGTTTTCTCAGTAACTGTGGCCTTACACGTCACTCCTGTCGATACTGAGCTGCATCATGATCTTCTCTGGAGCCTGCCATTTGAGCGGCACCTCTGCTGCCCTCTGCCTAATTGCTGGATCCATTTTGCGTCCTCCAAATGCTACACCCAGTCCAGACACGCGGGCTGAGAGGCCTGGGCCAATTAAGATGTTCCTGGCAGCAACATCACCGTGCACCAGCCTGTGCTCTGACATCAGATAATCCTGAGGGAGGAATCGATTATAGCCGAACATATCAATCTTTGGTTGAAATACTCATTCAAAATTCAAGATAAATAACACATTTTTTCTGGTACCATGAGAAAAATGGCAAGTGTATCATGACCTGCTGCAGTACAGAACTGAATTTTCAGTAGAGCATGGGATCTAAATTGAGCTCATTCAGTCTAGCTGTTTGTTGGAAATAATTGGTCTATAAAAAGTGACTCACCAGGCCAGCTGCAACCTGCTTCGCCACCAGAAACACTGACCTCTCAGAAAAGTTCTGCAATGGATCTGCACTGATGGAGTTCTTCAGGAGGGAAGAAAAATGTCTTTGTTATTGAGCTAAAATTAGGAACAGGAGATTGCATGTTTCATTAAATTTAAGTTCATGTTTGGACCGATGCTGTGTGCCACTCTTACATTTCTGAGTGTCCAGAGGAAGTGAAGGAGGTTCCCTGGGCTGTAGGCGTCCAAGACCAGATACATGGGCAGACGCTTGGTCTGACAGTACAACATCTGCACCACATTGTCATGTTTACACACTGTGGCATGGAACAGGAGCCACTCCACAAACTCCTTAGCTTCGGGGTGGTTGGGGCCATCTATGTGAAGTCACATTAATAACAAAGAATTACAGGACTTATAATAGAGTGAGTAATGTTATTAGCTGTTTTTTTTTAAATTATAATTACAATATATGTTAATGCCCATGTTGCTCCAATACTTGTGAAAATGCCAGTGACAGATTCACGCTGTACCTCGAAGACATTTAACCACCACAGCAGAGGAGGCACCATCTTTCTTCTTCAGCAGACCTTTACAAATGGGGCCATAGCGGCCTGTCTGCCAAAACTCTAGTCCCTCAAGAACACACTCTTCAGGGATTTCCCAGGAATACAAAGCCTGCTGGACCTTTGGAGTGCTTACAGAGGCTGCAGTCAGGGACACACTCTGCTGGCCTGTTAAAAAACACAACAGTAGATACTGGTGGATTAGATAAATAAGAACTTGGCACAGCTATCAGACACTGATGTACCAAAATTTTATAGTGTTTTCTAGTGTTATAAAGAGTTACTGCAGTTCATACCATTTGCAAAATGAGGCAAGGGGCTCTGTCTTCTTTGTTTGTTCTTGTGGAGACTGCAGAAAATCAGAGTCACCACTAAAACTGTGCTGAGAGCTAACAGAGAAGGAATGATAATCAGAGCAAGAGGACCTGATGACTCCTCATCTAAACAACAAACGAAAGATGGCACAGATTCAGTGTATTTCAGAGCAATTTGTCATTGTGTGCTTGTCTTAAGTTCAACAAATGTCAGAGAAGTGAAGGGGAGAACATCTACATGAAGGCAGGAGAGGAATCAGGACTTGGAGCACAACTCAAAATTCAACCTCTAAGCTGTTTGTGAAAGTGAAATGTCTAAAACTTACAGCACTCTGGGAGCAAGGTATCATTCCTACATTTTAGGTTGACATCCATGAGGAGCAGTTGACATTTCTCACATATGAGAGAAATAGCAGAAATTCAAAAGTTTGTCCCTGTGGTGAGAAAAACTAATTAACTATGAAGGAACTTCAAATTGAAAATCAAGCATGGCATGAAGTGAAATTGCCACGAATTATTTTAAGTTTTTCCTACCTGACTCCTGATGCCCTCATAATCGAGTGAGCACGGATTTCCAACCTTATAATGAAATAAAAATGAACAGCAGCTGAGATTTTGAAAAATGACAGTAACAAAGCTAATATCAACTGCTCTCAGAGAATGGACTCAGCTTTGTCTGTCTGCCTGTGAGGGCACTGACCGACATGGTGAGCTGGAAAGTTGACTGACTGTTAATCATTAATAAATCAACAGAAATGATAACATTAACAGGTGTTGTGCTCACACCTACTGCAACCTTAACAGCTAACTGATTAAACTGTGACTATTATACACATAAAAGTTCAGTTTGTTCTTACGACCTAGATGGGAAATTTGGCTGTGGCTCATCAGACAATGAACAGAACACCCATTAAAAAAAATGTAACACAGGAGCAAGAAGTAAAAACACTTTAAAAAAAAAAACAAGTGAAAATGGGTAAAAGCCAATGAAAATGAAGGGGTAAAACGTGTGTGAAAGTGTAGATGCTGGTTGTGGATGCTGATAATTGTCTTTAAAGCAGAGTTTATGTACACCTTAAGAAATAAACTGTAATAGTAGTACATCAGTGTTGCTGAGAGGTGCGTAGAATGAGGCACCAGCCTCTCACCATTACAACCACAAGAGGGCAGAATTGCGTAAGAAATCGCCTCCAGCACGGCACAGTTCTGAGAACAAGACAGGCTGAAGTTCTCCCACGTTTTCCGTGGAGTTTAAACCTACTTGGTAAAGCTCAGTTATCACCTGGAGGCTCGAGCCTGTTACATGAGGAACACACAGCAACAGGCAGGAAACATCAGACCAAAGGTCGACTGTCCTGAACTGACAATAGACATTTCCCACGTGAAAATGTGTCTCAGTGCGGGGACTCCGCCTCCTTAAACACACCATGGAACCAAAATCTAGCGCTTCCCAATCACAGGAGACCCGCCTCTAGCCATTTACTATTGGTTCAACTGAGAGGCTTTAGGACCGTCCTCCAACCTCTGATTGGACAGAACCCCCTGCACTCAGGAAAGCAACACGGAAAAAGGTTTTGAAAAAAAAAAAGTTATGGAGTGAAGCCTAATCGGATCACGTCTGTTGCATGCTGCTGCGTAGTTTTCAGTGGGAAAAATCCCCACAGTGCCTCCGGAGAAGCAGGAGGGAGCGCAGAGAACGCAACTAAGAACAAGAAGCAGGGTTTCATTGTTTTGAAAGGATCGGATAACCGCTCGGTTCACAGGAGGGCCAGGTATGTTTTTCCGTTTCCAAGGGCTGCCTTGCTGATGTCACCGCGGAGGAGGGCTGGAGCGGAGGACAGGTGCGCAGAGTAAAGTTACCTCTTCAGTGGGCTTGGATGAACAACTGTCACGGAGCGGAGAGTCACCCAACAGCTGATTAATCTCCTTGGAAATCAGTTTTCGAAGTTTTCCAGTATTTGTTTAAGCCCCTTTCCGGACAGTGTTATATACTTGGCTTTTTTTTAAAGTGTTTGGTGGAATATATTTCACTCCACGCTTTTGGAAGTGACAGCCTCTGGTGCGCACAGACAACAGGGCTCACGGGATCCCTGCTGCTGTATAATACCAAGATTTAACGGCGCGGAGGAAGCTGCTATTGTTTTTTTTTTTTTAGTACACATAGCTGTGAACTGGGGTGTGGGATCGAGACGCCCCAACATCAGAACCAGCACTTTCCGCTTCAATGCGACACTGACGCAGCTGATCTCGCATCCCAGTCGCAGACAGGTGATGCTCGAGTAATTCAATGGAAGGATAAATTGTCAACGGAGGGAGTTCGATCTGAAAAAAGAGACTTGTTTTCTCTGGAATGGAATACAACACAAGAAAGCAGCTCCAACTTCTATAATCTGCAATGATTTTTCCGTGCGTCATTGCGTCTTAGGATCAGAAGCGGGTCTTTGCGCTGAAGGACAATCGTTCTTGGACTTGCTTTCGGGTTTATAAAAGCTTCCAACAATGTCCAAGACACTGAAAAAGAAGAAGCACTGGTCCACTAAAGTGCAGGAGTGCACCGTGTCGTGGGGGGGTTCCGGGGAGTTGGTCACGGTAGTTGAGGTGCGAGGCGGCGCTGAGCTGGGAGAGTTCCCGTACCTCGGACACATAGTTTCGGAGGCGATGGTTTGTCACGCCGGGAGGTTTCCCAGCAGCGGGGACGTGCTGCTGGAGGTGAACGGCACTCCGGTGAGCGGACTCACCAACCGAGACACGCTGGCTGTCATCCGCCACTTTCGGGAGCCCATCCGCCTGAAGACTGTGAAACCAGGTGTGTACCCATCCTCATGTTGAATAACAATGACCCCCCTCAAACTCCCCACCCCACATACACAACCAAACCTGTCGTGTGTGTCAAATGCTTTAAAATGGTTTGTTACAGCAGAGTAACCTGAAGATTGAGAGGCTTACAGGACAGGTGTGACCAGTGTCATGAATAAATTAGAGGAAGTTCGGGGTACAGCCTCACAGCTGAGCCCCTATTCGCCTTTAGGACAATGGCGTGTGTGGAAACTAGTCTCTGGTCAGTTTTCTTCTTTCAGCTGGCTTAATCACATCTGAATTGTCTTATCTGCGTGCCTCCTTTTCATTCATGTGTTAACATACAATTTTCTACTAGCTACTGCCTCTGCACAGTCCTGCCATACAACATAAGTGATGGCCATGCTTATTCATAGTAGCCAGATGTGTAAGCACTACAACCTTTGTCTGAACTCAGCCAGTAATCTCCTTTGCATCATGCACAAGTATTGCCCGTCCTACTCTGAGCTTGTGTACTGTACAGCAGCACACTCATGTAGTTATCACACATACATGCAGATGCACACACAGACACTCTGCATTAAAGTCATTGTAATTCCCTGTCTGTCGGCTCTCATAAAATCTTATTGATTGGATTTATGTGTCTGTTATTACCTGTCTTACGAGCAATTAGTTTGTACTTCTTTATGGCTCACAGACATGCCTAATGAATCTGATAAATGTGCCAAACCATAGTGACAGGCAAACTCTAGTAGGCATGTGTGTGTATGTGTGTGTGGATGGATGAATTTGATAGAGTCACTGCTGAGTGTGGCACTTTTGCAAACACTTAGCAGGGATTTGTTAATGGTATCCTTGCCAGCTTAGACAGTGTCAGTCTGCTTGCAGCACTGAGCTGAGTCCAAGTCTAATTGAATCAATTAGGCCCATATCCTTAAATCCCCAGGGTGCTGTGCTAGCCTGGCGACTAGGTTTGACACCTTGACTGGCGGGCATCCTTGCTTTATGGTGGTCTCTCTGCCATACATTAGGTCTGCCTGTTGATTAGGGTTAAGATAGGTGATTAAAATATCATGATCCAGTTTTATGCATCACACGAGACCAAACCAAACCTTTCACAGGAATAAAACAAAGACTGTATTTGCTTGTGTTTGGACATTAGAATCAAGTTTGGCAAAGGTGCATTGTTTTAGATTCCACAACACTCACACTGTCTCTACGTTTCCAACATTTTCTCTTGACCTTGTGTTATGTAATGTCAGTTGAATGGTGAGTGATGCTCGAGCCGCACTTTGACGTGTGCAGGCTGCTTACCATTGGCTCCTCTTGGGGCCTCACTGTGTGTTTATATCTTTGTCCCCTCTCTCATGATTAATTCATGCTTCATCCATCATTGATGGCTGCTCCGTGCCAAGATGAGGTGGCTGATGGGCAGGATCAGATGTTGCTGTGGATGTAAGCTTGTATCCTCTTGAGATTGCAAAGTTGGGAGGGATAAATGCTAGGACTGAGCAGTGGAGTTTGGGGTTAATTTTAGGTGATTGTTAAAGATTTCTGCGGCTGTTTCCAAAAAAGTACTTCTGTAGACCTGTCACAGCACAGTGTTGCTTGTGTGCCTTGTGTTTGTACAACATCAGTCATCATCAGCGTCCCCCAGTTTCCCTTATTTCCTCACTGCGTAGTTTGTCTTTACTTTATCTTCTCCGCTCAGCCGATAACACCTTATTGTCTCTTCTCTGGTATATTCTTTCCCTTCATACATTATTCCATGTTTCACTCTGATTCTCACTCGATACCCTTTTTTCCTTAACCCCTTCCATCACCAGCATACTCTATGTTTCCTATATTTCCCCCAGCCATAATCATCCTCTTTAAAAATTTGTACCGTTGCTTCAGACTTTTACCAGACTGTCATGAGTGCAGCTTCTAAATCAAACCTGATTTTGCGTCTTCACTACAGCTGAGACTTCTTGACGCCTCCCCCTGCGCAGTTAGGACAGAAAGCAGAAGTTTATCCAGAGTGGTCCTCTGGCACCAGACCAGCTGATGCACTCAGTATGCAGTTCCTATCTTGTGAGAGGAGCGAGGCAATAGGCGGTAACCTTGAGGGGACGATTGAGAGTAGAGGTGTAGTGATCGCACATACCTATTGCAGCTTAGAGACTTGTGAGTGGGCAGCTCATTGATTAATGCTGTAAACAGACTTAGATCTGCTTGTTTTTGCCTCACGGAGCTTAATGGATGGACCATTTAGCTCTTAGGCCCCAGAGCGCCCTTGATTCACAAACCAGGCCTGTAATGGAAACTGGGAAATAGGTTTTCAAAAGGTTTTCTGAAAGTCTGAAAGATAGATAATGGTAATAATACTGAGATGACCAAAGTTCACATTTTACAGTACTACCCTAGAGATCACATCAGAATGCAGTGTATGTATGAATACATTTCTGTAGGCAAGGTCTAGGTGAACTCTTATCACAGGTCAGCTGGTGTAGTGTGGTGGTAAGTGTTCTTCTCTGTAGACTGAGAGAATTAATTACTAAAGAAAAAGTGAATCAAACATTCTTATGGTAAATGCACTTCAATGCTCCACTGTGTTATCAGCTTGGAACATAACACACCATTATTAATACAAATGCTTAATAATGCCAATATTTATTAAAGTAAGGCAGCGATGATACTGTGATACTGTGTATAAGTATAGTAGAAAGAATCTTGAGAATCCCCAGGAGTTTCCTATCTACAGAGGAGCATTTTATATTAAATGTATAGTAGGCGCACAGCACTTAGCAGCAATACAGCATGTAGAGAAAAGTGAACTGCAAAAATGTGTAATTTCATACAATAACATCCCACTTAATACCCAAGGAGAGGTGCTAAAAATGAGCTGCTCTCAGTATTTTTTATTTACCATTTTCATTTAGGAGAGAGCTATGGATAACTAAAGTACTTAAGATATCTCACTTGGGGCAAATTATGTGGCAGTTTTTAGTTCTTGTTTTGGATCTAATTTACTCTTTTTCAAGTGTGCAACCTTTTTTTTTTTTACTAAAGAGGCCAGAGAAGGATCCTGAAGAAAAAAGATGCCCTGGTAACAAGAAGCTTGAGTAATTGAGTGTGAGATAATTGCAGTGGGTTTTTATTCCACCTGTTAGACTTTCTTCTACAGAGACAAACTCAAAAGACTCACCTCCCTTTCTCAGATCCTCTTACACTGTTATACATCACTGAGCTGTGATGTTTACTACTTCCCAGGATTTAGCTCATGATGAAGTGTTTTAATATACTGTCTAGATGTACCTACATTCACACTCTGCGGAGTTTGGTACTTTACATTACACTACATTTTCCCTAACCACCTTCTGACAACCACCTGAGAGTATGACTGGACTTGTTGCATCCAGTTATGGTTTACACATGTGACTGGATTTAGCAGTTGAGGAAGGTGAGAGCCGCAACCTGTATTCAAAATAAACATGTCTTGTGTTCAGGGCAGAAACTAACAATTATTTTAATTGTATAAAAATCTGCATATATTTTTTTTGTTGTGCTTTATTTATAAAATGTCAGAATATTGTTAAGGAAAATACATGTTATAATTTCCTACTGTCCAGGATGATATCTTCAAAAGCCCAGAACACAAAGATATTCAGTTTACGATAACGTATGACAAAGAAAAGCATTCAATTCATAACCAACCAGCCTTAACATCATGTGGTAATTTGCTACCTATTTCTCTCCAAAATAAGCAGTCTCAGTCTCTTTTTGTCGCACCGGTGGTGTCATATTGAGGTTACCACTTCATATGTTTGCCATCAGCAGCGCAGCAGAGCAATAAGCGCACTGCCTGTGTTAATGTGGTTCTCCCCACGGTGCAGTCAGGGCTTCTATGACTAAGCTGCTCTAAACCAGCTGAGAGGAGCTGTCAGGATCTCTCTTGCTCTGTGGCTCCTTCTCCCCACGGTAAATGTAACTTCTGTTCCTCTCACTGCCTTTGTCATATCTGCATCTAGAGTGAAGCCCAGGTTTGTCTCAGAGTGTACCTCACGAAGAAGGTGATTTTACTGTAACAGGACAACCTAGGTACCAGAGCACAGTCTTTTCTCTTTATGCTTCTAGTGCACAAAAAGTTGTGTAAGTCAGTCCTGGGTTGCAAAATAATGTTCAATCATGTTCCTTCTCTCACCTCATGCTCCTCCTGCAGCTCTAAGCATGGAGGCCATTCAGTATTGCAAGAGCAAATGGAGTTTTCCTGGCACGCCTCTCCTCTGTGCTCTCTCTGCTGCATCCTATTTTCTGTGTAAGTGTGTGCGTGTTTAAGTATATGCGTATCGCCACTGTACACCTGATGTGACATCCACCCATCATCCCCTCCCACTGGCTGGTCTCCCGGCTCATTCCCCAAACCTGTCACACTTCTCCGCCCTCCTCCCTGCCAGCCCCGTCAGCGGTGAGGGACGACGGTGCGAGCGGATGGGCATGCTGAAACCCCCAGACGGCAGCGGCTGCTCTGAATACCAAAACACGCCTCTTCCACTCTTTTTCATCCCTCCCTGGAGCAGCCCCCATCTTCTGCAGCTCACAACCCCTCACGCTCTCCTAGTCCACACCCTCTGTCTAACAACGTTTACACTTCTGCCTCCTCCTGTCTTGCATTTCTTCCCTCCTTCTTCTGCAGTGCAAGTCGGTTCAGTGAAGGGGAAAGAAATGACTGATGGGAGGAGGCAGAAGTGTAAACGTTGTTAGACAGAGGGTGTGGACTAGGAGAGCGTGAGGGGTTGTGAGCTGCAGAAGATGGGGGCTGCTCCAGGGAGGGATGAAAAAGAGTGGAAGAGGCGTGTTTTGGTATTCAGAGCAGCCGCTGCCGTCTGGGGGTTTCAGCATGCCCATCCGCTCGCACCGTCGTCCCTCACCGCTGACGGGGCTGGCAGGGAGGAGGGCGGAGAAGTGTGACAGGTTTGGGGAATGAGCCGGGAGACCAGCCAGTGGGAGGGGATGATGGGTGGATGTCACATCAGGTGTACAGTGGCGATACGCATATACTTAAACACGCACACACTTACACAGAAAATAGGATGCAGCAGAGAGAGCACAGAGGAGAGGCGTGCCAGGAAAACTCCATTTGCTCTTGCAATACTGAATGGCCTCCATGCTTAGAGCTGCAGGAGGAGCATGAGGTGAGAGAAGGAACATGATTGAACATTATTTTGCAACCCAGGACTGACTTACACAACTTTTTGTGCACTAGAAGCATAAAGAGAAAAGACTGTGCTCTGGTACCTAGGTTGTCCTGTTACAGTAAAATCACCTTCTTCGTGAGGTACACTCTGAGACAAACCTGGGCTTCACTCTAGATGCAGATATGACAAAGGCAGTGAGAGGAACAGAAGTTACATTTACCGTGGGGAGAAGGAGCCACAGAGCAAGAGAGATCCTGACAGCTCCTCTCAGCTGGTTTAGAGCAGCTTAGTCATAGAAGCCCTGACTGCACCGTGGGGAGAACCACATTAACACAGGCAGTGCGCTTATTGCTCTGCTGCGCTGCTGATGGCAAACATATGAAGTGGTAACCTCAATATGACACCACCGGTGCGACAAAAAGAGACTGAGACTGCTTATTTTGGAGAGAAATAGGTAGCAAATTACCACATGATGTTAAGGCTGGTTGGTTATGAATTGAATGCTTTTCTTTGTCATACGTTATCGTAAACTGAATATCTTTGTGTTCTGGGCTTTTGAAGATATCATCCTGGACAGTAGGAAATTATAACATGTATTTTCCTTAACAATATTCTGACATTTTATAAATAAAGCACAACAAAAAAAATATATGCAGATTTTTATACAATTAAAATAATTGTTAGTTTCTGCCCTGAACACAAGACATGTTTATTTTGAATACAGGTTGCGGCTCTCACCTTCCTCAACTGCTAAATCCAGTCACATGTGTAAACCATAACTGGATGCAACAAGTCCAGTCATACTCTCAGGTGGTTGTCAGAAGGTGGTTAGGGAAAATGTAGTGTAATGTAAAGTACCAAACTCCGCAGAGTGTGAATGTAGGTACATCTAGACAGTATATTAAAACACTTCATCATGAGCTAAATCCTGGGAAGTAGTAAACATCACAGCTCAGTGATGTATAACAGTGTAAGAGGATCTGAGAAAGGGAGGTGAGTCTTTTGAGTTTGTCTCTGTAGAAGAAAGTCTAACAGGTGGAATAAAAACCCACTGCAATTATCTCACACTCAATTACTCAAGCTTCTTGTTACCAGGGCATCTTTTTTCTTCAGGATCCTTCTCTGGCCTCTTTAGTAAAAAAAAAAAAGGTTGCACACTTGAAAAAGAGTAAATTAGATCCAAAACAAGAACTAAAAACTGCCACATAATTTGCCCCAAGTGAGATATCTTAAGTACTTTAGTTATCCATAGCTCTCTCCTAAATGAAAATGGTAAATAAAAAATACTGAGAGCAGCTCATTTTTAGCACCTCTCCTTGGGTATTAAGTGGGATGTTATTGTATGAAATTACACATTTTTGCAGTTCACTTTTCTCTACATGCTGTATTGCTGCTAAGTGCTGTGCGCCTACTATACATTTAATATAAAATGCTCCTCTGTAGATAGGAAACTCCTGGGGATTCTCAAGATTCTTTCTACTATACTTATACACAGTATCACAGTATCATCGCTGCCTTACTTTAATAAATATTGGCATTATTAAGCATTTGTATTAATAATGGTGTGTTATGTTCCAAGCTGATAACACAGTGGAGCATTGAAGTGCATTTACCATAAGAATGTTTGATTCACTTTTTCTTTAGTAATTAATTCTCTCAGTCTACAGAGAAGAACACTTACCACCACACTACACCAGCTGACCTGTGATAAGAGTTCACCTAGACCTTGCCTACAGAAATGTATTCATACATACACTGCATTCTGATGTGATCTCTAGGGTAGTACTGTAAAATGTGAACTTTGGTCATCTCAGTATTATTACCATTATCTATCTTTCAGACTTTCAGAAAACCTTTTGAAAACCTATTTCCCAGTTTCCATTACAGGCCTGGTTTGTGAATCAAGGGCGCTCTGGGGCCTAAGAGCTAAATGGTCCATCCATTAAGCTCCGTGAGGCAAAAACAAGCAGATCTAAGTCTGTTTACAGCATTAATCAATGAGCTGCCCACTCACAAGTCTCTAAGCTGCAATAGGTATGTGCGATCACTACACCTCTACTCTCAATCGTCCCCTCAAGGTTACCGCCTATTGCCTCGCTCCTCTCACAAGATAGGAACTGCATACTGAGTGCATCAGCTGGTCTGGTGCCAGAGGACCACTCTGGATAAACTTCTGCTTTCTGTCCTAACTGCGCAGGGGGAGGCGTCAAGAAGTCTCAGCTGTAGTGAAGACGCAAAATCAGGTTTGATTTAGAAGCTGCACTCATGACAGTCTGGTAAAAGTCTGAAGCAACGGTACAAATTTTTAAAGAGGATGATTATGGCTGGGGGAAATATAGGAAACATAGAGTATGCTGGTGATGGAAGGGGTTAAGGAAAAAAGGGTATCGAGTGAGAATCAGAGTGAAACATGGAATAATGTATGAAGGGAAAGAATATACCAGAGAAGAGACAATAAGGTGTTATCGGCTGAGCGGAGAAGATAAAGTAAAGACAAACTACGCAGTGAGGAAATAAGGGAAACTGGGGGACGCTGATGATGACTGATGTTGTACAAACACAAGGCACACAAGCAACACTGTGCTGTGACAGGTCTACAGAAGTACTTTTTTGGAAACAGCCGCAGAAATCTTTAACAATCACCTAAAATTAACCCCAAACTCCACTGCTCAGTCCTAGCATTTATCCCCTCTCCCAACTTTGCAATCTCAAGAGGATACAAGCTTACATCCACAGCAACATCTGATCCTGCCCATCAGCCACCTCATCTTGGCACGGAGCAGCCATCAATGATGGATGAAGCATGAATTAATCATGAGAGAGGGGACAAAGATATAAACACACAGTGAGGCCCCAAG
>BRZM01002839.1:0-10522 GCA_033238685.1 Lates japonicus | reverse complement strand
GGTTAGCGAACATTTATTTAACATACTACTGACCATAACAACACATAGCACAACAACAAATTACATAGCATGACCAGAACCGTCAGGTCAGGCCACAATACGACAGACAGCCGATTTGACGTCCGGCAGAAGTCACCATATGTTCACTACCCCGGCGGCGCGGAATGCAGATCGGCTTCCGCCATCTCAACATTGGGCAACGCAACCGCTCCAGCCAGCGGTTCACAGCGTTAGCAGGTCTCGCGATACCAGCACCGCGATGCGTTACGGACCAAATTACGAGAAATCAGTCTGACGGCAGCCATTCTCAATCTTTGACCTGGCGGTGATCACCGCACCACAGCCGCATCAACACGGCTTCAACAACTCGACATATTGCGATCTCACAGACTCATGCGCTGTGCCCGACCACCGTCAACAGTCAGCACGAACACAATCCGCGTACTTTCATCTCAGATCGATGCCTCATGTCAACAGACCTGTCATCTCCGTTTGTCGTCGGGGCTAAAATCAGTCTGAGATCGCCGATCGGCGATCACTGTATCATCAGCTCATCTAACCGAAATTAGGAGAAAGACCGTCAAACATACAAGATCTGCTGTCAACACCGAATGAAGCTGTTCATTGTCGCCAGAGACAGCCTTTCATGACCTCGTCAGACAGCGTCAGCGAGGGGCGTCCTTCAGATCGAGGTTACGCGAGTTCGCTTTGTGCCAGCATCATTGCGGTTGTAAACACATCCGGAAGGCACAGCCTCTTCCAAACACCAGCCTGTTCGAGGCGGTCATGACGAATCAGCCCAGACGATGCCACCTCATAGCTCAAACCTTCCGACCTCCGCCCCGGCAAACCGATGCCGAGTTACGGCGTGAATGAACTCAGGCCCGACGTCAGACAGTTATGAAAACGACAGCGTTTGGATGAACGAGCGAGCGTGCCGGAACACCGGGTTCCGGCAAGATTGCTGAACGTCAGCCCCTGCTGACGCAGCCTGTCGTAGGTCTCGGACGAGCACGAAGAACAGTTACAGCAGGAGAAGCATTCAGATTCAGCATCTCTGTGCCCACTGCGTTCGTCCAGCCTCAAAGCCACCGCACATGTCCAATCAAGATTCACGAGCCACACGCCGTTTGCCGCACGTCAATTCACCACGCTCCGATATACAGATGCGGTGACATATAAAGAAACACCATACCGTTGTTCGATGGAACAAAGATTGAGAACAGCCAGCATCAGAAAAAAAAGGAAGAGGTCAGGCGCAGAGATACCGTGCCGACCTCTTTATTACACCGAGCAGCAGTCCCCTGCCTGCCGAGAACACTCGAGCAGCCGAGTCGCACGCCCAGATTGCGTCAGAACATCACGGCCCCACAGCACCCGGCCAGAGTTGTTTGCAGAGAGCAGTGGGCAGAGAAGCATCCCGACGTTTTCCGGGATTCAAACACGAGATCACAGTGCAGTGTCGCTATGCAGCAGTTGTTAGCAGCCATAACGGCTCTCTCATTCCAGTTAACAGGCTGTCGTTGCGCACAGTGTCTATTCGTCACCAGCACCGTGCCGGTGTGTCCAGATAACATTCATTTCACAGACAAAGTTTCTGGCTGATTCAATCGACGATTGCGACGCAAAGATTGAGTTATCAAACGTCACACCGATTTTGAGTCTTGTCTCGATCAAATAATAATTAAGAACAGCAATTTAACATGAATTTCTTCGATTTTCAGAGATAAACACACGGTAACTGGCTCTTTCGAGGCATTGTGCGTTTACTTGAGATGTTGTAAACATGTTACCGTGTCGACAGAGAACTTAAGGAAAGAACACTCACCACATTGAAGAAACCATGGTGGGAGTCGAGCAGGAAACAAGATGGTGCCGGGATCACAGAGTGCAAAGATGAACAATAGTCTCAGAAAATAAATATTGCATTTGGCTAGTAAACACAGCTAACATTCTCGCTTACACTGCGATTTCAGCAGAGGTTAGTTCACTCAGAGTTATTACAGTCTCAGTCTTCTGTTCACTTCGATCTCACTGTCGGTCACACTTCCCACCCCTCCACCCCCGTTCACCTCCGAACCACCCCACAGGTCTTTTTCGATGGAAGGAGTTTGGACATGTCAGTATAAGCACAGGTATAACTAATAAAATGAATGATGACTGAATTACAGCTGCCTGCTTCACTTTTCAGGGTGCTGGTATTATGCTCACTGGCTTCCTGTCACACTGTCATGGCTAACTGGGACACTTAACTAGACCAAGGCCATTGTTAATGTTATTAGTAACACCTGTGCTTTTCCTACTATGACAAGTCAAAATGTCTGCTAGAAATGCCTATAATCTCCCGAGGTTGGCGGTGATAGAGGTGGAGGTAAGTGTAACCGACAGTGGGATCAAGTCCTGAGACAGAGACTGAAGAGATATATGCTCCTGAGAATAGACTAACCCCACTCTACCTTTTTAAATCACAGTGCTTAACATAAACGGGGAAATGTTGCTTCCTGTGTGCTACTTGTAAATGCAATATTTTATTTTCTGGAGGCTGTTTATTCATCTTTTGCACCAATGATCTCTTCCTCTTTACAGTCCCAGCACCATACTGTGACAGTTAGCCTCTTGTTTTACCTGCTCGGCCTCTCTCCTCCCCACCATGGTTTTCTTAATGTGGTGGAGTGTTCTTCCTTAAGTTCTCTATCGATACAGTGGCATGATTTTTAACATCTCAAGTAAAACCCTTTTTATTGTCGTTATATGGTTGAAAGAGCCCAGTTACACCCGTGTAACAACTCTCTCTGAAAATCGAAGGGTGCATGTGCGGAAATGCCTATTTCTTAGTGTGGATGTTTGGTCAGACACCAGCAGTAATGTGTTTTTGAAAACACATACCCTTCAAAGACCAAAAAGTCCAGTGTGGTAACGTTTTGCAGCTCTTTCCAATCTTTTGCATCACCATCATCGATTGGGTCATACCCCAGAAAAGTGTTTGCACTGGGGGTTTAAGGAACACAGAACTTGTCTACGTTAAAACAGATGTTACTCTCGTTTTCAGTTGCTGTCTGAAACTGAATAAAACACTGTGCACGCAACAGCAGCCCTATTTAGCAGAATGAAGAGCCGTGCACAACACTGCTTTCACTTCTGCACAAAAACAACCTGCACACTGTATCTGCACAGTCACCATGTTTGAAATCCCCAGAAGGCATCAGGATGATTGATGCTTCTCTCTACTGATTGCCTTTACTCTTTTTTCTCTCTCTCTACCAAACAACTCTGAGCCCTGAATGCCGCCTAGTAATGAAAAGACAACCCATTGAAGCTATTCTGACACTAATCTGACGTCACGACTCTGTGCCACTCGAAGGCCTTTCTGTTTCTGGCAAATGACTGAGGACTACTTTTTCTCAATTATGTAGAAAGTCAGCTTTGACGTCTATATTTTGACTTCCCCTCTTCCTTTTCCTTTGTCTGACTGTGTCTATGTCTGTCTTTGTTCCATCAGACAGCTTTGAGGCATAGTGAACCTTTTGCTATGTATGCACCGCATCTAATATTTATATGGAGTATGAAGATGGGTGGCATGTTAAGCAGCCAAACGGCATGTGAAAAGCCTGTGGAGTCTTGATTGAATATATGCAGTGTTGGCAGGCTGGATTTGACACAGTGATATATCACAGAAGATGCAAATCTCTGATACTCTGCCTCTTGCCTCCCCACCTTTGTCTGCTTTCTATTCTTCTTCATTATTATTCTCATTCAAAAGGACCCTACAGCAAGCTGCATCCAATAAGGGCTGGCGTTCCAACATTTATCCTTGCAGAATTCAATTATTGTTTCCCCTTTTTGCCTGTCTCTCTCACTCTCATTCATCCAAAACCTTGAAACTGCTTTTATCATTTTTCATAACAATGTCCCAATATCATAAATCGGAGCCTGGGTTCATTTCACACCATGCTCAGCATGGTTTTGCCAGGGGCAAGAGTGGAGGACAGATATAAGTGGCATCAATCACAGGCTGGTTCATCACTTGGCTCGCCCTCAGACAAACAATGTTTAGAAGAGAGCAATGCTGTTGCCTCCTCAGTTGTTAGTGTTTACAACCTGTGTCTGCTTTTCTTTTAAAGCAGGCTTTTTATCTCCTTTGTGCTTTATCAATCTGAAGGACCCTTCTCTTTGTTGGCTCCTTATCTGGCCCAGGAGTCATAAAAGAAAACTGTTATCTCTGCTGACAATAAGACAGCTTCATTTCAGTGTTTGACTTAATAGATCTTAGCCCATGTTTTGACGGTCTTTCCTGAATTTCAGTTTAAAGATTGGGCTGTTGAGTGTTTTATTGTTGTCACCAGTCCAGCAATCTGGAGCAGAATTTTTACTTTGACAACAACAGAATATGTGACAAGTCACAACAGCATAAAGCATAATCTGAATAAAGTACACAAAAGGATTATATTGTCTATGCAATGTTAGTATGCATCTTTAGTGTGTCAAAGGCACAAGTATAAGAGTCTGTAGTCACAATATAATCAGAAGTTATTTAAGCCATGTTGATGATGCGGCTGTAAAAGATTGCAGTGTTAGTTGGTTGATCCACCACTTAAGTCAAAATTGAAATAACTTGCCCATCATTTGATGGTTTGCCATGAAATTTTGTGAAGATATCCATAAGCATCACAATGCTGTAAGTACAGCCTCACAGACCTGCTAGCATGGCTGTAGACCCTTTAACAGAGCAGTTTTAGAACACTAATAATATGTGAATGTCTTGCAAGAATTTGGAAATCACTGATCTCCCTCCCATTTTCCCCTTTACCCTTTTTCGGGCAAGTGACTATATATGGTAACTTCTGCGGACATCCAAATGGCATCGCTACGTGGCCCAGTGAGGTCGGAGAATCAATATCAATATATATATATATCTATATATCTATGTGTATATGCCTGACCACAGCTGCTAGTTCTAGTCATATATATATATATAATTTGTTATTTATTTTATATATAGATATATGTGTGTTATTTATGGTCAATGAAACATGTTAAAAATAAATGTTCCTTTAACTTTATATGTGTTTTTCTATTTTTTTATATATACACCTGTAGAATTTTTTTTACCCTAGACGGGCAAGGAACCATATATGGTAACTTCATTGATCTTGATTTTCTACATGAAAATTGAATATTTTCAAAAATGTCACAAAAGTAAAAAAGTCTTGTTGTACCCTGCTATGACGCCCGATAAAGGGTTAACTTGATATTGTGCCTTTTATTTTCCACTGAAGTTGAACTTTATTATCATGGATTAATAGAAAACAGTTTGAGCAGCAATACAAAATCCAGTTAATCTTCAAGTAAACTTGAAAGAGACGGCCATATTCTCACCAAGAACAGTCTGTGTTGTCCTTCTGTGAGGTCTTATGATCTGTGACTGAGATTAAGCAGCATTGCGGAATTTCCTACATTTCTTCCATATCTTGACTGCTGACTGATGGAGGCCTGAATCTTGATGTGCTCTGCTTTCCCAGCCCACTGCAGCTTTATGAGCGTCACACACTCTTCCTCTGAGGTTCGGGGCGAGTTTCAGCTTACAGCAGGCTTATTTAACAATGCCTCTTGTGCCCCTCCCAAAATGTGGTTGTGGGCTTGCTGATTTATTTCTCCGATTAGTTCTTTCCAGCCATCTTGAGCTAAAAAAAAAAAAAAAAGATAAAAATTCAATTCTTGGTTTCTAGTTGTGCTTGAACCCTTTTACTATCATTTGCAGCCATGTGTTTGTGTATTTAGTAATAGTTTTGACTTGAGCCAATTCATTTAGACTAATCAAGATCAAATAATACAGAAATGTAGGTAATTTCAAAGGCTTTACAAACATTTCACACTCACAGTTGTATGCATCCTATTGGTTTATGTGTCTGCCTGCTGCTAGGGTATTTTTACCTAATACTGATCTATAATTTGCCTCCACGTGAGCACAGATTCAACAACATATTAAGTGTTGAATAAAAAGGAGTAGAAATATGGTTTAATTTTTGTTATTATGTCAATCCATGAATGAGACAGTTCCTTCCTGTAAGACACTTATGTACTCTAGAAAAGACAAGGTCAGTGGGTCAGGTACCTCATTTGGCTGTCTTAGAAGTAATAATAACCATACATTACACAGATCTCCTGTTGTCCCTAGAGGGCCTTGTTTCATGCTGAGATAATTACACTGGTTTACACCCGGCAGCCTATATGCAACATAGCTTCATTATCTTTGTGTTTTCTAAGTGTATTTGATTTAAAGATGAAGTGCAAAGTCAAAGCAGACCTGAGGACTGGAAACAATTAGTTAAAAGTCGTTAAAACAACAACGAGTGATGCCTCGATCCGAGCTGGGGCCGTGTGATGAAAACTGGACTGCTGCATAATGGCTGCTCCTTCGCCGCCTGTGCTGACTAATTGAAAATGTATTTATTCCTCTGAATTAACGCCTGCTCTCGGCTTTCCCTCCCCTCCGTATTGAGAAGATTGGCTCTGAGCATTTAACTTTGTCTGTCCACTTACGAGCGAAATGGTTTGGGGAAAAAAAAAACTCATTGCCATGGGTTTGTGCCGACTTGATTAAGTGGCAGCCTTTGAAGTGCCAAAGTTTGATTTCTGCACATGTGCGTTTCCCAAGAGGGGCTTTACTGGGGCAGAGCAGACGAAGATGTTGTATGATGTCAGTCCATTTCAACAGAGCAAATTTAGCTTATAATTGCCTCTCTCTGTTCTCCCCTCCTCACTGTTGATACTGATTCAAATGAGGAGAATGGTGAAGTTACAGACATCCTTGTGTGACCTTGTACGTTTTACAATTTAGGACATTTTTTGGATAAACATTTTCTCATTGAAGCCTGTCCCCCTCCCCTCCTCCTCCTGTTCATCCCAGTCCCTTGCTTGCTACAGTATGTTAACCAGTGCAAGCTGGCACGAGGTGTGGAGTGGAACAGATGTCATTATGCATGCTTCTGTAGATTAGTTAATCACAGGCACCACCTGGGTGTGCTGATTGCTATTAATCCACTATTGTAATTGAAAATTAGGGGTTGCACCACAAAAGCATGCTGCCTCTCCATTGGCCCTAATAGATTCCTTATGCCAGCTTCCTGACAGACTTGTCATTCACACTGAGAGCAGTGATACAACATCAACCCCTGAGGTGCAAAGCTGTGGAAATACTCAGTTATGACTGACATAATTGTGATGACAGCTATCTCTTATTACAGTGTTGCTGTTGGAGCTCTATGACCATTTCACAGTTGGTACAGAAGTGAAAATGCAAGAGGTAGAATTTGCAATCAGTCAGTAATGGTCCAATCTTAAATATTCTTTCCTGAGTACATGGACTGTAACTAAATCAAAACTTGCCTCCACAGTTCAATCATGAATATGAATCAGTGTGTAGAGTGATTGATAATAATGATAATAAAATTAGTGATAGTGAGGCTGGTGTGGTGTGACATCTGGCTTCCACTCATCCTCAAAGATGACATGAATGAGTGTTACATGATTTCCCACTAATGGGAAACCCTGCACCCACTGAACGATGCCCTGCCACTGAGCCCAGTCCTCATCCTGCTGCCAGCTCTGTGCTCCCTCTCCCATTGATAATCCTGTTCAGAAATATTCTCAGGGAAAGCGGATTATCGGGCAAAGTGGTATAAATTTCCCTGCAGTCGTATCTCACAGTTAATTAAATTTATCATTGTCTTCGGAAATGGCTAGCATCTTCATTCCCTTCGCTCTCACTGGGATGTGTGCCCTAATAAAGGGACGTCCTGTTTGAGTAATTAAGCCTAATGGATTCCCCCTCACCTAGGGATTCATGTTCTTAATCTGCTCATCCACCTGTGGGTATATGTGTGTGTGTGTGTGTGTGTAACCTCCTGTAGATGGTTAATCTATGTATACTTGTTAGTGCATTTGTCTTTTAGCAGTTTTGTGCATTATTGCACAAAAGAGCACAGGATAACAACCCTTTGCTCATGTGTAACAAGATAAAAGTGCACAAAAACACACACACAATGAAGTACATGTTGCACCACCCTGCTTAGTAACCCTGCCTTACAAACACACTCACACATGAAAAAGCATGTTCTTTTTTGTGAATGACAGCCCACCTCCACACTGCTGTACGACATTTCCACACAGACAGAGCCACTGTTAAGTAGACACAAAGAAAATTCAAATGCCAGCAAAGCATTTACAGCCTTGCCTCTCTCATGTGGCGAGGAAGTAAGTTACTGTTAACACAGTTATTTATTTCTCCCCAAGATGGGCTTGAAACTTTCATTACCAAAAATCATGTCTTCTATTTTGTGATCTTTCAAGCTTGTGTATAATAACTACCATTTTCCTCTCAGGGAGCTCTTTAGAAGAAGCCCCCAGTCAAACACCACAACATGTTCCCTAAGTACTTGCTGTAGGTCTGAGGATTGATTAAAAACAAATATTCACAAATAAACTGAGGACAAGGAAGCATAGAGGTATCCACTTTAATAACTCTGGGTTGTGTGTGCAGCCGTCACTCTCTGCTGTCACACTGTTCCCTTCTCTTCTCCTTCAGTGCCGCCAGCACCAAACTTGTTTTTCATAGCACTCGACACATAAGAGCAGAGTTGTTTTGTTGCAGAGCAAGACACACCTCTCCACGCTAAGAGATGGCAAAGCTTTCAGCTGTCAAAAGAAACCTTGAGGAGTGTGTGAGGAGAGCACAAAAGAGGCGAGGAACGTTTGTCTCTGAATTCATTGCAGTGCACCTCCAACTCAAGCTGTGCAGGGGGGGGGCATTGAAGATGGACACAAGCGTACACCTACTACATATGGAGCTGTATTGAGGCTTCATCAGTACACACATAAACAAACCCTTTTTTGTCTTACCCTCTCCTTCCTTCTCTTTTTTCCTCTCTTCCTCCCTCCTACACTGACCTGATATTATCCATGTGTACTGTTCGCTGTATTTTCAGTGTCATGTTTCCTTGATTCCCTGTGTTTTACAGTACAGCGCATCTCCGTTTGGGTGTATCAGAAAAGCATCTGTGGCAAAATAAGCCAGATAATCATCATTGAGTGAGTCAGTGGGAGTGAGTCAATATGTTTGTGGTCAGGGGTGATCATGTCCTCAAGCATTTATTGACATTTCAATATGTCTCTGAAATAATATCTTTGTGGTTTTGTGCCTGCATGTGTAATTTGTCAGGAGAGGTGGTGTTTCAGTATTTGGGGTTTGTGCTTTGCTTGATGCTTGTCCACTGAATTAGATCTGGCTCACCCCTGAGCCCCATTCTTTGGTCATGATTGAAACCACCCTGTGCCTTTTTAAGTTTAACCTCTCAAGTGGGTGACCTATCCTTTTGTTTTGTTTGTGTGTGACTGCATGCCAGTGTGAATGAGAGCAAATCTCAGTGAGTCTGAGCTGGAACCATCACACATGGAACGAATCAGTCTAACAAAATCCCAAACCCCCCTGATGGAAAGCTCCTGCGAGCTATCTCTCTGACATCATACTAATAACAAAGACCTATGGATCAACAGGGAGAAGACTCGCCTCTATTAAATCAGTTCTGACCGGATCAGTCCCTGAGCAGCACAACACCATGACTCACCTACTCTGGGCTGGGTGTCATTACTGCCACGCTCTCAGCATGCACTGCTCATTCCTGACAGAAAGCCCCTCATATTTTCAAGATGCTAATAAGGATAAGATGTGGCTCGGGGCTTCGCTGGATCATTATGACATTTGGCTGTGGATCTAACAAATGTGTATGTTTTCCTTCCAGCATATAGTCACACTCTCCTTCTGTACCACTGCTATACCCCCTGTAGGGAGCACTTTGAACACACATTTGCAGAGTTGCATTTATGCAAACATGTTACCTCTGTCTGACACTTACCTACAAACACATACACAGATACACACATGCTATGATCCCTCCACACACATTGCAGTGTTTATAGATAGGATGTTGGCTGACTCAGTCAAACCCCATATCTATCCATCTCATAATAGCAGCAAGCACACAGATGTTCATTTTGATTCGCTCCAGTTCAGCCCCCCTGCCCCCACCCATCAGTGCATTGGTCATGTGGAAGAATTATTTATTGAACGTAACTAACGTCTGCTATGTTCAACTGAAAGAATACAAATTTCAGTCATCAGAGAGCTTGGAGAACAGCTTGAGGTAAATATTCAGTTGACATTCAGTGGTTGTAGGGAGGTTTTGCCTCTGATTCTCCTCATATCTGCTCACTGGCGTCTGGCTGCTAAAGCCTTTTCATCTGCTGTGAGTGACTGATGTGGCTGCCCTCTCCTCCCTGGGCATCTGCCCAGCTTACTGAGGAGCGCCTTGTGTGTGCCTTCAAAGAGATAAATCATGGACTAAATGTCAGTATCCAGTGGCCAAACAATGTCCATAGGCTCCACTAAACTAGAGTCATATACCTATCCTTGTGCATATGTGCTCTGAAACCTTTGCACCATAACTCTGACCATTCTCTGCACACA
>BRZM01002838.1:0-25150 GCA_033238685.1 Lates japonicus | reverse complement strand
AATATGGAGATAACTCCTCCCATGTTCAGACAGTCTCTCCTGGAAGACATTCATAGTGTCCACCTCAGTCGTTCACATGAAAAGAGACAGAAATAGTTTGTGTGAAGAATGAAAAAAGAGCTGAGAGAGAAGTTGAAACCCCGCCTACTTTCTGACCTCCACACAGCTGACCAATCACTGAGGGAGGTGGGTGTTTCAGACGCTGTTCCACCATCTGACAAACACCTCTGATGGAGTAAACTGATCCCTTACAATGCTCCTGATTCATGTTTCAACTGTCATTTACTCAGTGAAACTTACTTCTTCATTGTCATTGTTCATACTGGGAGCTGCCCAGTACAACCAGTCTGATACAAGCAGACACTGAGCAGCTCCACTGGAGCAGCTGGAGGTTGTAGGTGCCTTGCTTCAGGGCACTTCAGCAGTGTTGAGTGAGGGAGGGAGAGCTATATGGAGGGTTGGTGAGAGCTGTTGGGACTAAACCAAAGTGAGTGGTGAAGCCAAACACTGAGCTGAAAGCTACAAACAGCTGCAGACTGAGCTGTTGATTCTCAGTGGGATCAGCAGGACTAGTAAACCTTTACCACTACAGGGAGTCGTCTGATTCACTCTTCACATCCAAATATGACTTGATGGACCTTTACCTTGTGTCTGTCTCTGTGTGGACAGACATAATGTGAGCTAATTCTTCATGATTCCTCCACAGAGTGGACCAGGAGAGCTCAGAGGTTCCCAGTGGTCAGTCTGCCCAGCAGCATCAAACACACCTGGACTCCATATTTATGGTCTGTACATGGACAACAACTACTTTTACATCTGTTGTGTTGACAATAATCTCCATGCTGCACTTTTTAGACCAGTGGATTGTCAGTCTGTCCAACATGGATCTGATGTTTGGCTCCATGATTTTAGTTTGATGGAGTCATTCATATAGTTTTCTGTTCCAGCTGCTGGAGGAGAACATCGTCACTTTTGTGAAGAACGAGCTGAAGAAGATGCAGAAGGTTCTGAGTCCAGATTACCCAGAATGCTTAGAGAGTCAGAGGAGGATGAGGAGGTGTTGGGTGGGTGAGAGGGATGAAGAGCAGAGGAGGAGCAGCAGAGAGGAGTTTCTGAAGATCACACTGAACTTCCTGAGGAGAATGAAGCAGGAGGAGCTGGCTGACTGTCTGCAGAGCAGTAAGAGGATTTCTCTAAAGATTTAACATGATGGAGAAATGAGACATTTACTGACGTCTCAACACATGGAGGGAAATATGTTCTTATATGCATTAGTTAGGGAGATTAACACTGTCATATATACTTTATAAATCACTTATTTAGGTCTTCTCTTGGTTGTTCATTTAGGATCTCCTATTGGAGTTTGTCAACCTAAACTTAAATCCAACCTGAAGAAGAAGTACCAGTGTTTGTTTGAGGGGATCTCTAAAGCAGGAAACCCAACCCTTCTGAATCAGATCTACACAGAGCTCTACATCACAGAGGGAGGGACTGGAGAGGTCAATGATGAACATGAGGTCAGACAGATGGAAACAACATCCAGGAAACCAGACAGACCAGAAACAACCATCAGACAAGAAGACATCTTTAAAGCCTCACCTGGAAGAGATGAACCAATCAGAACAGTGATGACAAAGGGAGTGGCTGGCATTGGGAAAACAGTCTTACAGAAGTTCCTCTGGACTGGGCTGAAATAAGGAGAAGCCAACCAGGACATACACTTCATTTCCATTCACTTTCAGAGCTGAATGTGCTGAAAGAGAAAAAGTTGAGCTTAGTGGAACTTGTTCATCACTTCTTTACTGAAACCAAAAAGAAGCAGGAATCTGCAGGTTTGAAAGTTCAGGTTGTGTTCATCTTTGGCCGGTCTGGATAGTGTAGAAGCTTCTCCTGGACTTCCACAACACTACAGGATCTGACTGATGTTACAGAGTCCTCAGTGCGCGTGCTGCTGACAAACCTCATCAGGGGGAAACTGCTTCCCTCTGCTCGCCTCTGGATAACCACACGACCTGCAGCAGCCAATCAGATCCCTCCTGAGTGTGTTGACATGGTGACAGAGGTCAGAGGGTTCACTGACCCACAGAAGGAGGAGTACTTCAGGAAGAGGTTCAGAGATAAGGATCAGGCCAGCAGGATCATCTCCCACATCAAGACCTCACGAAGCCTCCACATCATGTGCCACATCCCAGTCTTCTGCTGGATCACTGCTACAGTTCTGGAGGATGTGTTGAAAACCAGAGAGGGAGGAGAGCTGCCCAAGACCCTGACTGAGATGTACATCCACTTCCTGGTGGTTCAGTCCAAACTGAAGAACATCAAGTACGATGGAGGATCTGGGACAGATCCACACTGGAGTCCAGAGAGCAGGAAGATGATTAAGTCTCTGGGAAAACTGGCTTTTGAGCAGCTGCAGAAAGGAAACCTGATCTTCTATGAATCAGACCTGACAGAGTGTGGCATCGATATCAGAGCAGCCTCAGTGTACTCAGGAGTGTTCACACAGATCTTTAAAGAGGAGAGAGGACTGTACCAGGACAAGGTGTTCTGCTTCGTCCATCTGAGTGTTCAGGAGTTTCTGGCTGCTCTTCATGTCCATCTGACCTTCATCAACTCTGGGATTGATATCCTGAAAAGGGAACACTCAACCTGCAAGAGGTCTACAACAAGAAAATCAGTTGTAAAACATTTCTACCAGAGAGCTGTGGACAAGGCCTTACAGAGTCCAAATGGACACCTGGACCTGTTCCTCCGCTTCCTCCTGGGTCTTTCACTGCAGACCAATCAGACTCTCCTACGAGGTCTGCTGACACAGACAGGAAGTGGTCAGAGACCAATCAGGAAACAGTCCAGTACATCAAGAAGAAGATTGAAGAGACTCCCTCTGCAGAGAAAAGCATCAACCTGTTCCACTGTCTGAATGAACTGAATGATCGTTCTCTAGTGGAGGAGATCCAACAGTCCCTGAGTTCAGGACGTCTCTCCACAGATAAACTGTCTCCTGCTCAATGGTCAGCTCTGGTCTTCATCTTACTGTCCTCAGAAAAAGATCTGGACGTGTTTGACCTGAAGAAAATACTGTGAGAGGAAATATTCTGAGGCTACGCAGTGGTCAAAGCCTCTAACAAAGCTCTATGAGTACAAACAGAACATGTAGAGTTAGATTTATTATCAGAATTTAAAAGACACTGCTGTCTTTTTCAACAGAGAGAGAAATTAAAAAATTTCCTTTCTTTTTAATTCATTATCATCATCTCTTCAGACTGAGTGACTGTAACCTCTCAGAGAGAAGCTGTGAAGCTCTGTCCTCAGTTCTCAGCTCCCAGTCACTCTAATAGTCTGAGAGATCTGGACCTGAGTAACAACAACCTGCAGGATTCAGGAGTGAAGATGTTGTCTGTTGGACTGGAGAGTCCACACTGTTCACTGGAGACTCTCAGGTCAGATCAAGTTACAGTGTGTTTTAAATGATGTCTGAAATGTAACAAATATGAACTTGGACTAATAAACTAAAGCTCATCCATGTTTTGATGAACTGTGGATTATTAGATGATTGCAGGTTTCTTAACGACTCGTTCAATCATAATAAACAGTTTAAAACAGAACAATAAGGATTTCAGCCAGTCCTGAGGCAAGATGACATTTCACCAGAGTTAAAATGCAGGTCTGTTATTTCCACAAACTGAGACCTTTGTCATCTCTGATTGTTGTTTGGTCCAGTCTCAACATTTAAGGTTAATTACAATTTAACACAAATGTTGTTTGTACCTTTGTTCATCATCATCTCTTCAGACTGAGTGGCTGTAACCTCTCAGAGGCTGTGAAGCTCTGTCCTCAGTTCTCAGCTCCCAGTCCTCTAGACTGAGAGATCTGGACCTGAGTAACAACAACCTGCAGGATTCAGGAGTGAAGATGTTGTCTGTTGGACTGGAGAGTCCACACTGTTCACTGGAGACTCTCAGGTCAGGATTCATCAACCTGTTTAACTGATGATCATTTAAAACAGCTAACCTGCGTAGGATTGTGTAAAGAAGGATTTTCTAACCTTTGGCAGAACTAGACTCTTTCCCTTGTTTTTGCTTTAACTTTTGAACTATTCATCTGATAATGTTTGAGGTATATTCCTAAATTTGTCTCAATATATTTGAGCCACAATCACTGCTTGATGAAAACTATACAGTAGCTGCAGGTTCACTAGACTTCCTCTGTACACAGGACAACGTCTGAACTTCAGCTTTGTTTTTACATTCAGCTCTGAGATCAGTCAATAAACATTACAGAGAGAGAAAGGACACAAACACACACACATCTTAAGCACAAGAGACTGAAAGTGTGTCTCACACCAAAAGTGAAATCAAATGGAGAAGATAAATGTTGAAACATTTTCTCCATGTCACTTCCCTGCTCCGTATAATTTCAAGATAATGTTACAGTTGGGGTTAGGGAGGCAGGAGTAAGGATCCAAATGCAGACATAAGAATGTGGTGAAGCATTCCAGAGATTTATTGCAACCTAAGCAGAACAAAAACTTACAGTGAACATGGAGGTGGTGGGGGCAAACAAAATCCAAAGGAGACAAAGCAAATTCTAAATACAGAAAGGAACACGCAGGAGAATTACACTGGAGAACATTAGAAGCAGAAAACAGTGCTTAATACACAGGCAAATTCAACTCCCAATAGAAGAAGAAGAAGAAAACAGGGCTCGAAACCTCAGGTGCGTGGCCCAGGGGCAGGAGGGTTGGAACTGGCTGAACCACTGACAGCAGATTTAGAACATGGGTCAGACCGCTGACAATAGATCTGGAACTGGTACCGGGCAGACCACTGACAGGGCATCTTGACTCGGGTGGCGGGATTTGCGGCCGGGGCGGGGTCAGCTGGACCACCCACGGTGGCTCTGGAGCTGATGTTGTGGAGTGGCTGACAGGTGAAGGGTCAGCCACTCCTGCCTGGGCACGCCTGGGGTTCCGGCAAGCTGGCTGGCTGGCTGTGGGTGAGCTGCGCATTTTCTGCTTCTGGCTGTTGTCAGTGTGGTGCTCTGCGTGTGTTAAATTTGCTGACTGGATTTTGTTGCCCCTCCATCACTAGTTTTGGTGCAGCAAATTGCAACAAACAGATGTGCCACGTGCTGCATTTGTCACTCTGCCTCCCAGCAACTGCTGTTGACCAGCTGAAATTGCTGCAGGCAGGCATGGAGAAAATGTTTCCATCTTCTCCGACCCATTCTTTACAGGTGAACACTTTCGGTGACAGATGTGTTGGGCGGTCTCAGGCTGAGACAGGCGAGTTCAGACGTCCTGAGAGGGTCTGGTGAACCTGCGGCTACTGTGCGGATTTTCGTCGAGCGACGGGTCCAGTGACTCAGGCCTCGGTGAGGACAGACAGGATATGCCAGGCGTAATCGGATGGTTCAGCGAGACGGGGTGGTTCTGCCAGGGACCAGAAGGGCACTGATCTGCGCGGGTTAGCTGGTACAGGCGCGATCGTCGATTAGGCGCGATCGATCTGACAGGAGGTCTCCGGTGAGGGCTGGTGGGCTGCTGGTCCCGGCGGGTGGCCTCTTCACGGATCGCTGAGGTGTTGTCGAGTCAGATCTCTCGACAGAGGACTGGGCTTGAGAACTGGGGGACGGGCTTCCTGAGGAGGTTACAGCAGTCTGAAAAATGATAGATGAACAGAGTACAAACAGCATTTGTGACAGAGTGGGTACAACAAATGTTGAGACTGGACCAAACAACAATCGAAGATGTTTTAAGGTCTCAGGACTATTGGGAACCTGCAGCCTCTGGTGGAAATCTTGCCTCGGGACTGGCTGGTCGCTGTTTAGGCGTTTGTGGACAGTCAGATCAGAAGCCTGCTGATCAGTCACGGTTCATCAGGCTGTGGATGACAGTTGATGATCAGGTTCATGTTCGTTGCATTTCGGACGTCATTGACACGCTGTTAACGATGCGAACTGGTCTCCGGTGAACGGTGGACTCTCCGGTCAGCAGACAACGTCTTCGCTCCTGGATCCTGCAATTGTTCGGGTCAAGATGCCTCAGGCTGGGAGGGGACTGCAGGGAGCTGGGAAGAACTTCAGGGACAGGCTTCACGGTTACAGTCATCGGTCTGAGATGATGATAATGAATGAAGAGAAGTGTTCTCCTGGTGAAAGACGGCAGTGTAAATTCTGATAATAATCTAACTCTACATGTTCTGTTCTGTTGATGAAACTGACCGCAACGGCGCAGCTCGAGAAGAAACTCTTGATATTTCGGTCAGGCTATCAATCTTTCTGAGGACGACAGATGAGACCGGGCTGACCGTGAGCGGAGATGGTCCTGAACTCGGGACGGATCTCTCCGCGCAGGGAACGATCGTTCGGTCGATTGGGCGCAGACGATGCTGCGCGGAGGTCTCGGTGGCTGGCTGTGATGTGCTGGACTGTTTCTGGGCGGTCTCGACGCAGTGATCGGCAGACCTCGTGGAAGGTCTGGGCAGACGGGAGGAGGTCGGGCAATCGGGCAGGCTCTGGCGACGCATTGTCTCTGGTGAAATGTTTTGCGACTGATTACAGCCCGCGGATTGTGTTCCCTCGGGATAATCGATCCCGGGTTGAGCGGTCGGATGGGCGAAGGAGCGGCCAGAGCTCCTGGTGCTCGGATGGTTGACAGGCTGCTGATCTCGGTGATCCTGCTCTGTTTGGATGCAGTGAACCTCCTGAGCCGCAGGCTGCTCGCTCGATGCCGGGTCTGATTCATGAAGATCATTTCCTGCGGCGCTCAAAACCAGTTTCCCAGAGATAATCTCCTGTTCTCTGGTTTCAAACAGCTACGCATCATTGTGTGAAGGACAGTTCAATATTTCTCAGTTTTATTATGTTGATAAATAGAGAATTAAATACTCGCTACCTGGGAGTTGATGTATAACACTCGTTTGTATCATGACCTTGTTTATCTGCTCATTTTCTGTTTGTCTGTTGTAAATTGGAGTTTTGAAACAAAGCTGCTATCTAAAACAGTTTTTCAATGACGTAATCACGTCAGCGTACGCTTCTTTACGTAGCGGTTGTTGCCGCCCTGCTGCAGAGTCTCAGAGAGAAGCTTCAGCCTCGGACCGGCAGCGGACAGAAATGACAGAAATGTGGTTTTAAATATTTGTATTTTTTTACTTTCTTTACCAAGTGGACAGCATGCTTCCCGCCACATGAGCCGCACGGGGAGTTTACGGGCGTTTTAATAAGAAGAAGAAGTCAGGCAGCAGCTAATGAAGCTCACTGCTAGTTAGCAACTTAGCTCCGCTAGACATAGGTTGGTGAATTAAAGCCTGGAGAGTTGCTTTTTAACTTTATATTAACGACACGTCACATCGTTTTATAAGAGCTGAACTGAATTGTATAATAACTCATTTGTTTCTGCCTGAGGCTACAGTGGAACAGAGGAAATTTGTTAAACTCTTACCCTACAGGATCTCCGTAGAGAAATATCGCTATTTGTAAAGTTTTGTCGCTTAGATGGATTCGTACACACGTTACGATTAGAGTAAAGACTTTGCAGGAATTCAAAGGTTTGCTGCGGATTCGGCTTACGAATAAACCACGAACAGGAATGTAAACAGCAGAAACACGTTATTTATATAGGACGGCTGATGCTCCCCGTCTGCTCACGGAGCTCCATATTTCAGTGGTTGAACTGAGGGGAAATGAGCGCAGCTGCATGTGATCTCTTCAATAGTTTCACATTCTTCCTGTGAAAGACCTGTCTCCTATGATGAGTAATGTAAAAGTACAGGTGAATTTACTTTTCTCTCTTTTTCAAACTGTTATTTTTCTGTAATGGAGGTTGTTTATCCGTGCTTTCTGAGTCCCAGGGAACACCGCATTTAAAAACCTGCTTTTTTCAGGGGTGGAGTTCTGTGGCGGTGACCTCTTAATGAATGGTCTCCATACAGCAGACAGATGGACGGTGTCTGTAGTTTTGTGTATTTTTTTCTAGGAGGTTTGGTCTGAGGTGTTTCCGTGTTTCAGGACATGTCCCCTTTAAAATACCGAAGAAGAAACAGCCTGACTCACTTGCACCTGCAGTCCCTGCTGTCCTGCCCAGAGCCCGCCCACAATTTAAGGGTAGTATTTCACCTGTCAACATCTCTACGAGGGGTCTGTCTGAACTGTAGGTCTTTTTAAGGTGGTATTACTGATCTGTCATGTCTCTGTCTGATGTCTTGGGTCCTTAAGGTATTATTGATGTAGGAGTTCAGGTGTAATATGATTCATTTGACCTGCTCTTTGCTATGGTATTACTGATCAGTCATCTTCTCTTTAGAGAACAGATTTGTTAATGTCTCTTGAAGGTGGTCAGTGATTTATTTCGTTCATTTAAGGTAGTATTACTGATTTATTTATCTGTTGAAAAGTTGTATCTTGCTCTCCAGAGACAGTAATTGGTATATATGATCTGCTGACCCTGTTAAGGTGGTATTCTTTGTCCTTTTAGATATCATTTGCAGCATTGGTAATTATTATTTTATTATTTATTATAAATTTATTAAATTTATTAAAAACCAAATGATCTGATCTGCCATGATCCTTAAACTTATTTCATCTAAATGTTTTGTGTGACAGGGAAGGATTCAGTGCTTGTCTGCTAATTGTTTAAGGTGGAATACCTAATCTGCTGTTTCTTTTAAGGTGGTATACTGATAGACATTAAGTATCAGTGGCTTCCTTCTGTCAGAGTAAATATGTTTTGTTAAAAAGATGTTTTCACCTGGTCTCGTCTTGTTTCATTTGGATCAGGGTTATGAGATCAGTCCAAGAAGAGGTGCGAGGGTATGTTGGGGAACCTCGCCCCCTACACACAGAGAGTTGGTAAAATGCCTCAGGCTGTGTAGAGTTCATCGCATCCCACAGCTGATGTAAGCTTTTTTCTGTGTCCGAGCATGCCGACGTAAACCATTGTTCAGGACGTGGTGAAACTGCTGGGACTCAACAGCCTGGACAGAGGCGGAGCTTCAGCAGCCAATCACAGATCACCAGGAAGCTGGAGGAGCCAATCACAGGCAGGAGAGAGAGGAGTCGCCCTCGGCCTCAAATGGTTCAAGTAGGGAGGAGTTCATCGGGTTCGAGCAACTTTAAACACAGCCGATAAACAAAGACGCTTTAATTCGAACTTAGAGGCCATTTAAAACTAGTTTCAGGTCAGAGTCACTCTCTGTTTTCACACCATCAACAAGAACCAACTCGACCTCTGCTGTTCCATGCTCGCCCACCAGGTGGCGCCCTAAGAGAGCACATCAGACCGCCAAGCTGCGGCCTCGAGGTGACCTCCGAGTGCCTGTCTCTGCCTGGCTGTAAGAAGAAAAGTGATAATCCTCAGGTGAGAATACCAGTTTGATCTCCTCTGATCCATATGTTTCTAGTTCTTAAGGTATTACTGATCTGTGTGATGCTTCAGCCTTAAGGTGTGGTATTACTGATCCGGCCTGATGTCTCAGTCTCTTAAGGTATTACTGATCCGCCTGATGTTTCCGCTCTTAAGGTAGGTCCTGTGGCTTTTTGAAGAAACTTTATTGTTACAGTTGATCATCAGAATAGAACAGAAGACTCCTGTTGGTGTTTTCACCTCCAGGTTCGCCCCTCAGGAACTAAGAGCATCTCTGTATTTGTGGACTCTCTCTGCTAAGCCATGGTGAGGTGCATGCTGGGAGTCCTCTGACGCCGGAGCGAGGGACGTGGAGGAGAGTCGAGCTCATGGAGACACGATTTCAGACGACAGAGGAGGGGAAGGTAGGAGGTCGAAGGTCGCTTTTTAAATGTTCAGTGTGGAGGGAAAGATGACAGCCTCTCTGCCAATCAGACAGCAGCAGGAACAGAACAACTGATTATTGATTATTCAGATGAAGACCTGAGTGTTTCCTGAATGATTTCTAAGACACCTCAGAGGACGGGTCAGAGGTCAGAGGTCAACAAACTACGAGGAGGTGGTTGTGTTTAGTACAAGAAATGAGCAGAAACATCAGAGGGTGCAAGTAAGACAGGTGGAGTGTTTATTTGAACTGGAGGTCTGTCAATGTCTCTGTCTGTTTCAGAGCGACGCAGACAACTCCTGAGAAGAAGAACTGTGTCTCTGTGTGTTCAGATCAGACGCCAGATCTACTACTCTGCCTCCGTCCAGAACCTCGGTCAGAGATCTCCTCCTCCTCCTCCTCCGCCTCGCTGTGATGTCACCGACCTACCGGGCAGGAGGCGGAGTCGACAGGACGGCGGATCAAGGCCAGCAGCCACCTGAACGAGGACGTGAGGGAGCAGGAGACGGAGGTGAGGAGTTCAGAGAGAGGACATCTTAACCCTGCAGCTCTGCCAATCAAGAGACCCAGACAGAGTCCAGCAGAGCCCCAGTGAGTACGACTCAGAACCCTGGAGACCTGAACCCAGAGACCAGGTTGTATTTCCTCTGATGTGGTTTGTTCAGGATCGCTTCTCCATCTTCAGTTGTGCTGTCGAGCGAGGAGGAGGAGGAAGGAGACGGAGCTAAGAGGGACGCCCCTCAGCAGACGGGCTAGAGGAACCCCCGCTCCAGGAAACTCAGGACAGAAACAGGTAAGAGACACACCTGAGACAAACCAGACCGACAACAGTGAGTTTCCTGAGGGGTCAGGACCAAACATGATCTGAACTGCTCTACCTTCTCTGGTTTCTGTGATTAGTGGATCGCCCAGACCGGCCACACGCCTCCAAGTTTCCGCCAACATTTCAACCAAGTTTCCAGAAATGTTCCAAAATAAAAACCTGGGTGAGGACGAAAGGATTCTCACTCACGTCTGCTAAACCACCACAGAAGGAAGAAGAGCAGCCCAGTCAAAGCCAACCTCAGACCCATGGAGTGAGACACGATGAGAAGACCCCAAATCAAGAGAGTCCAGATCAGCCGGACCGCTGCTGCTGGTTTCTACGTGAGTCACGCTGAATGACAGCAGGCTTTAATTTACTGAGTCCACTTGCAGCTGTTCAGATACAGGACTGACCTCAAAACCCAGCTGCTGGACTCATGTGAACCCTGAACCCAAACTCTGCAGTGACAAAAGTCAGCATATATATACCAACAGTACGCCTCTGTGGTCTGCTGGTCTGGTCTGTTTCAGTTCAGGTCCAGGTCTGGGGCACTGACCCAGTTTTGGTTCCTGGGCCCTGTTGCATGTCTGAGGTTGAAAGAATGTAGTTGTTTGTGGCTCTTCAGGCCTGTAAACAGTCACAGACCCCGGCTAGACTGAGACCATTGAGCAGCTTCATAAAACCAGTAATCAGGAAATACTGACCCAGATCTGGGTCTGAGGAGATGTGATGTGGGTCTGTGCTGCTGTACTTGGATTGTGTACTCTGGGTTTTGTTCGACAGGGTCTCCAGACCAGGAACCAGGTCTGTTCCTCCAGAGCTGAACCAGAATCTGGATCAGCCACGACGCCCGCCGGGCCACTTTCATTCCTGCAGCTGGAGTTCACCCCGCCTCCACGCCGCCTGATGACGCCGACGACGGAGACGTATGGTGGGTATACAGACCTGAACTTCACCTGAACTCACCTTGAACACAGACATCGTGATGCTCCTTGTATAAACACTGCCAGGTGTATTCACACAGGCAAGGCTAAGCTGGACATTTCAGTTCCCTGTCTCCAACACTTTCACCGTGTTTCTCTTTTTCTTTTTCCACGTCCTGCTCCAGATCTCACACACACACACACACACACACACACACACACACACACACACACACACACACACTCTCTCACTAATTTGATTGGCCCATAACTGCACTCTGCTTGTTCTCTAGGTTTAATAATTCACATGTGGTTTCCAGCGTCCTCTCCTCTCACCAGTTGGTTTTGTTTGTTTTATTGTGTGTGTGTGTGTGTGTGTTTTTGTGTGTGTGTGTGTGTACCTGCACCCTTCAAAATAAAAGTAGCAGAGATGACGAAGTGCAGCAGAGAAACTCCACTGAGGCCGTGGAAGGCGTAAAGAATCGACGTTAATGAGCGATTGAGTGACGAGAGACTTTGTCTTTATTAGTTTTTGTCTGATGGTTTGAGTTTAATGAACAAGCTGTGAACAGAAAAGACCAGAGAGTGACTCTGAGTCTGTGAACACAGTTTTGTTTCAGATCCACAGCAGCTGCTGTGTCACTGGCTTTTCTTCCTGAGCTTCATGTGCAAATAAAAATAAATGCACCATTTGTAATCAGGAAAACTCATTCAGAGATTTATGTTCTGTCTCTTTCGTCCAGATCATTGGAAAACAGCATCACTGTTCCTCTGAGTAAACACCTTCTCTAAATATCACAAATACTCTCTGTAAGTCTTAACTGTTAATATATTATTAAATATGAATATAAACTACGCCTTTCAGATTCTTTTCTTCTGTAGTTTTTGTACTTTATTATAATTATTCCTGTAAATTTGTAAATCACTGAACTTTTCTCCTGAACAGTTTTAACGCTACTGTTGGAATATTTTGGACGCTTTCTCTTCAAACATTAATGGTATATTTTACTGAAACATATTTTTGACTTTATCATGGTTTTGTTTCCCTGACGACAGAGTTAAAGTTTCTCCTCCTGTGTGTCACGTTATTTCAGGAGCAGAGGAGCTGATGACCGCAGGCATCCAGCTTCGGTTACGCAAGGCGTTTGGGACGGAGGCGTGGCTCAGGCGGGCTCTGCTCGCCGGGTCGGAAGCGTCTGCCGCCGCTGTTTTTCCTGTGGGTGACGACGCCAGGGCCAACCTACACAGAGAACTGTCGGCCGCCGGAGCTCCGCCTCCCTCAGGTGAACACACACTCAGAACACGCCGCTGCTGCAAACACACGCCAGTGTTTCTCTCACAGCTCTAAGCCCACACCTCTCAAAAACAAGTTGCTGTGTTCTGCTGATGAATAAACAGATATAATGTGTTACACAAATAAGAGAAACTCTGTAGTTTCCATCACACTCTCTTTCCACACACACAGTTTGTTCTTGAAGTAAAATGAGGAGGTCTCACCTGACGCTGTTTCGAGCCAGAAGTTTCTCAATACAGCGAGAGAAAAGGAGACAGACTCATTTAAAAACAGGTGAAGGTTAGCGTGTGTAGCTCTGAAACAGCAGTTACCTGTGGCTGTGAGCTGAACCCGCAGACGGTTGACAAAAACATGTTATTAAAAGGTGGAGTTCAAAGTGTTTTCATCATGTAGTGACTCATCCTCCCCCACTGATGATCTCTCGCTACCTCCAGTCCAAAACCAGGATTTTCTGAATGAAAAGCTGGACTGAGCTGTGAAGTCATGAAAATTAACTGTTGACAGCTTCTGCCTCCTCCAGCGCTGGGCAGAACCAGGCAGCCAATCAGACGGTTGCCCCCGCCGCCCGCCAATCACGGGCAGTTAGAGGCGGACTCCGTGGTCCGCTGCACGATGATTACGCCGGCTCTGAAATCATCTATGCTGGGAAAACACCGATCGCCAGAACTCCTGTGGGTGGAAACAGGAGGGGGAGGAGGAGGACACCCGCCATGTTTCTGTTGTTTATCAGAACCACACGGCACCAGAACCTGGCCTAAGCTGGGCCTAGATTCAAATGTGAACGCTAGTCTCCTCAGGGAACCGCCCCTGCCCTTCCTCCCACAGGTGTTGAAGGAGCAGCTGCAGGAGCTCCAGGCCGCTCTGCTGGCCTCCATCCTGGACATGGACGGCACAAGAAGGGCCGCCCCTCCCTCCTCCTCCTCCCTCCTCCTCCTCCTCCTCCTCCTCCTCCACTGTATGGACTCTCCCTCTGACTGGACCGACCGGCTGCTGCTCCTCCACAGCTGTCCTCCCTCTGGACCACAGCACCTCCTCCAGCTGCTGGGACACCTGCAAGACTCTGCCCCTCCCTCTCCTCCTGCCTCCTCTCCTCCTCTCCTCCCTCCTCCTCTCCTCCTCTCCTCCTCTCCTCTCCTCTCCCTCCCTCCTCCTCTCCTCTCCTGCCCTCCTCTCCTGCTCCTCCTCCTCCTCCTCCTCCTTCTTTCCTGTAGTTAAACCTCCTCTCTCTTCTTCAGAAACCGCCAAACAGCCAAAGAAGAAGTCCCGCCTGAACTCCTCTGGTCTGAGCAGCTTCCCGCCAGGTAAACCAGGTGAAACCCAGGTGAACCAGGTGAACCAGGTAAACCAGGTGAACCACAGGTGAACCAGGTGAAACCAGTGAACTTAAAACCAGGTGAACCAGGTGAAACCAGGTGAAACCAGGTAAACCAGGTGAAACCAGGTGAACCACAGGTGAACCAGGTGAAACCAGGTGAAACCAGGAACCAGGGTGAAACCAGGTGAGTTTTAGTGCTTTTAAATTAAATCTGGCCTCAGGTTGATCCAGTACCCCGCGGCACCGTGTAAAGGCCGGATTCTCCGTGACGGCGCGAGGACCTGGCGTGGTTCGAGCGGCGGCGTAGTTCCTAACCACGCCATCAGCTGATTTCACTCCCCCGTCAGTGGAACACAGGTGTACGGGAGTTCAGTGTAGTCTCTGTCAGTCACCACTGGGGCGCCGACCGTGCTCCTCTCTCAGGTATCTCCTCCTGGAGGGAGGGAGGAGTTGTACGAGCCGAGTCGCCTTCTTCAGCAGCTTTTCTACAAACAGCTGAGCAGACGGAGAGCGGCCGGGAGGACGACGCCTCTGTCCCGTAAGAAAAACTACATCCAATGGAGGCTAAATTGTCAGAGTCCAGCTGATTGATCCAAATAAAAATATGAACTTTATTAGTTTAAATTATTGATCAGATATCACTTAAGTTTAACAGAAACATCTTGATTAGAACAGGGATGACCAGCTGTTGAACACATCAGCCTATTGTTAGTGTCTGTGTTACTGTGTGACTTCTCAGTGGTGGGAGAAGTAATTGTGATACCTTTACTTGCCAAAAGTACCCACACAGTAACACAAACACACCAGAGATGGAGATGTGGTATTCCAGCAGCTCCTGGTTAAATCCCTGTTTTTCTCAATGGAGTCTGGTAGAGATATATAGAGATGTTCCTCTGACACTGAGAGTAACTGAAGCTTTACTGATCAGAGTCTCATTAACTCTTCGTCCTGATCTTCCTGCAGCGATCGTCACATGAGGCATCAGAGGGTGAAGACCTGGACTCGCCACGTCGACATTTTCACCAAAGACTTCCTGTTCGTGCCTGTCAATCAAGAGTAAGAGAATGTGATGTCATGTAGTAAAGTGTGTGTTTTTATGGTCAGCACTTTGTTGGAGGTGGAGGTGGTTTCCAGCCTCAGACTCTGGAGTCGCCGGAGCCGAGCTCAGCTCTTTGTCCCAGATTTAAAGACGCCAGTTTGGAGTTTTGACCTCTGTTGGGACGTTTAAATAAACCCTCTGTGATTCTACTTCCATTCAGCCACTTCATCAGCGTCTCTACCTGCCAACAGGGCAACAGACTGACCGGCTCAGGTCACCTCTGCCGGATCAGTTCTGATGAATCTCAATGGCTTTACCAGACTCTGCCTCTCTGCTGTGTTCAACTCTCATTTCACCAAAATCACAAGAGCTCAGATCCACAAACCTTCATCAGCTCATCACGTCTCCGAGGGACTGAATCATCTGAATTAGCAACTTTGTGCCATTTTAGTTTAATATTTCTGACATTTTTACACCATTTTCATCAGTTCTTGTCCCAATTTGTTCCAGTTTTTCTACTTTTCTCCCAGTTTTGTCTTTTTGTCTCATTTTTTGAGACAAGAACGAACATTTTATAGAATTTTTGTTTATTTTTATGCTGTTTTCATCAGTCTTCCACCACGTGTGTGCACTTTGTGACATTTTTGCTCAGGTTTTTCAGCTCCTGCAGTGTTTATAACACCACACAGTAAAGCTTCCATCTTTTTGTGACATTTTTATGTATTTTAATCTGTTTTTGTCCTTTGTTGTTGAATTTTGTTTTCGTTTGCAGCACAGTTCTGTTCTATACAGACATTCAGTTCAGTTTGAGATTAAAATGATGTTTCTGTCCTGATCTTTCAGAGCTCACTGGTACCTGGTGGTGGTCTGTTTCCCGGGTCTGGAGGAGTCTCAGTACGAGGACTTTGAGAGGAGAACAGGTGAGCAGTTAGTTTTCTGTCCTGGTTCAGGAGAGTCCAGAGTTTGTGGCAGCTTCAGTTTAACAGAGCGTCTGTAATCGTCTGCTGCAGGGAGACAGTGGAGGGGTATCTGGGGTATCTGGGGTATCTGGGGCAGAGTGTTCCCCCAGCGCTGATTAAATCTCCATGTTTTTCACACCAAACATTAAAGGATTAAATGTTCCAGACGTAAATATCTTCTCCTCTGAACACTAAGCTCCAACATTTGGTCCCAGAGTCGACTTCATTCATCACTTTATACTTTTATTGTCTATAATTGAACTTATTAAAAATTCAAAAGAGGGAAAAACTGGTTTTATTTCAACATCTCTGGTTTGAGTTTTGACTTTTTCCGTCACTGTGTCTTTAGAGAAGCTTTATAATTTATAATCCTCTTCACAGCTTTTTATTCCTGTGTGAAGTCTAGTTTTTCTTTTTCTCTGTATCTGAAGCAGCGAGGCTTTTATTTTGAAGCAGCCACAGGAAATTTTAGATTATTATTTATTTTACAGTATAAAAAAGTTCTAAATTTTGTTTTGTTCTTGGAAAGTGTTTTTTCTTGGTTCTAAATACTACATTACCCATGATCCTCAGTGACAACTGCTGAGGAGAAGAAGCAGCCGATCACAGACTTTTTGTCATCGACTGAATTGAGATGTTTTTTATTTGAAGACAGAAGTTTGAAGCTCAAAGATAAACAGAGAGATTTCAGAGTTTAGACCGAGGTCCGGCTGTGAGCTGTGCTGGAGCTGAAACTCAGAGCTGTTTGTGTTTCAGGTGGATCAGAGCAGACGACAGGAAACACAAACTTCAGCCTGAGAACACAACAACCACCGGTGAATATAACACAACATCACAACACTGAAACACACTCCTGAGCTTTTCTTTAGGTTTCATCGTCTGCGTTTCCTCCTGACGTTTAACTGGAGAGCGAACAGACAGGTTCCTTTGTCTTGTTGTTTTTGTAAAACCTTTCCCACAGTGGATAAATCAGAGTGTGGGTGTCAGACCTTCTTGAACATCAGGTGTGTGTGGTTTTTGCAGGAGTGCACTCAGCAGGGCTGGCAGAGGGACACGGTGACGAGGAGGTGAGTCTTCAGGGAAGAATCTGATCCATACACCTGTAAGCTTTTATCTTGATGTGAGCTTTGTTCTCTGCAGGCCGTGCATCCTGGTCATGGACTCTCTGAAGCTGTCGTACCACGAGAACGTGTGCAGGCTGCTCAGAGAGTGAGTTCCTCCTCTGTGACCACAGAGACGTTTTTAAATTCCCCTCCCGTCACCACATGAACTAATGGAACCGTTCCTCCTGGTGTTTGAAGCTACCTGCAGGTGGAGTGGGAGGTCCGGAGACGGACGCCTCGTCTCTTCACGTCCGACAACATGAGGAGCTCCAACTGCAGAGTTCCTCAGCAGGACAACAGCAGCGACTGTGGACTGTACCTGCTGCAGTACGTCGAGAGCTTCCTGCAGGTAAACACACACCTGAGTGTTTGTTTGCTAATGTCACAGTTTCACAGGTCAGTCAATAGAAAATGATCTGTTGTGCTCAAAGTTTTAAAGCAGAAATCTCAGATGTCTGCTGCTTGTAGCTTCATAAGATTAGATGCGACAGTGAAACAGATTCTGGAGCGTTGCTCAGATGATGAAGATGTTTTCTTTGCATGTTTGAAGTCAGAGCAGCTGATTTTAATCCACTGATGGTGAAAATAGTCGTTCGTTGCTCCTCAGTAAACAAACTGCTCCTGAGATTAAAACACAGTGAAACACTGTGATAAGCAGCTGACAGAGCGTCGTCACCACAGTCACAACATGCAACATGAATTATTCTCAGCATCCATGAATGAAAACAGAGATTAATGTCCATCACAGTCTTTAAATGTCCTGTTGGGTCCCAACAATCCACAACCTAAATCTGTTCCTCTAACATCAGCAAAGACCGAGAGAAACTCACCTTTCCTCCTTCAGAGAGAAGAAGAGAGAGTTCTCCCTGATTTATCCAAAAACATTCAAAGTAAACGTGAACACGTGAACTCAGACAGAGAGAAACCTGAAAGCAGCTTTTGGTTTCATGGGAGAAAAGTGGAGCAGCTGAGCGACTCAGCATTTTCTCAAACTGATATTAAAAAATCTGGACCCCTCCCTCCCCCCTCCCTCCTCCCTCCTGCCCCCTCCCATTCACCTCTGATTGGCTCTGCAGAATCCCGTCGTGCACTTCGACCTCCCGTTGTGTTTGACCAACTGGTTTCCGCGGCAACGGGTGCGACAGAAGCGCGAGGAGATTCGACGTCTGATCATGAGGATGCACCAGAGTCAGCGGGTCAACGAAGACCAGAACTGAAACCACTGAGACCAAAACGAACTGTGGCACCGAGCCGTTAATTCACCTGTGCAATAAATAACCTCTATTTTTCTAAACTGTTCACAGTTCATTTTCCTCTTTTACACGTTGATATTAGAAACTTTCTTACTGAAGATCTGAAATGATTTAGTTTGGTTTGCATTGTAAATATGTTTCTACTCATCGTTCAGCTGCTGAAATAAACTTTATTTATTTTGATTTTGAGCCGTCAGTGTTTTTTCAGAGGAGCGGGGCTTTTATTTTGAAGCTGCTCTTGTTTCAAACATTCAGAGCTGGTCCAGAAGAAATAAATGTCCCTGTGGTTTCAGGAGGGAAAACTGCTTCATGTTGGTCTCATAAAGTCTGAATGTAAAGAAAACAGCTGAAACAGTTTTTCAGTTTCATTGTGATGGAGAATCTGGATGTGATTCAACAACGTAAAGAGACGAAGAGACGACGTAACAACACAAAACCTCAAGGACGTAGAAGCAGTTAAACATGATGAAACCCAGCGTCCTGTCGCAGATAAAGATCAGAGGAAGACGTCACGTTCATCTCACTTTATCCAGGACGCTTCACTCGCTCCCACTGGAAAATCACATTTTACAACACGTTCCTTAATGGATCCAACGTGTGCAAATTTCCCCCAAAACAGACGCATTCAGTCGCTTCCACTGTGGAGGAACAGCTTCATCCTTTAATTATTAATTATGATTTCATAACTGGTGTAAAGACTCTGCTGCTCTGACGCCTAAAGTTTCATTTCCTGTTCTAACTCAGGTGTTTCTAATTTTCTGATCGCCTCATGTGAAACAGCTCCCAGTACAATAATAACAACAACAATAATAAGAATATTAACAACAATAAAAAAAAAAATAATAATAACAATAATAATAATTGTCTTTATTAGCTGAAGAAATTCATGTTTTTACTCCTTATAACAACAGTGAAGAAAGTGATAAAACTGTAGAGAAATAATATAACAGTGTTAATAACGACAGTGTTGATCAGTTGTGTGATGTGAGTGTGTCCTTGGAGTTTGTCTAAACTGAGGTCAAAGGTCACTGGGTCTCTGTCAGTGTCATTTATCAGATTTCTCTGTTTTTATTTCCCTGATCGTTTGTACTCGTCTCCTCTCATACTGTCCTCTGTGTGCATGTCACTGTGTGTTATTGTACATTTGTGTGTGTGTGTGTGTCTGTGTGTGTGGGCTGCTTTGATAATCTCGGGGTTTTATCTGAGCCCCCCCCCCCCCCCCCCCCCCGCTGAGGACCAATCAGCTTACAGCTCATTAACTGGATCAGACTGGAGGGGGCACAAGGCTGAAGACAAAACAACAAGCACACAGCTCATTAACAGAAAACACAGAGAGAACAACAATCACTCGTTATTTACAACCACAACCTCAACAACATTCACTCAGTGTAAAGGAAACAGATGCAGAGACATTTACATGTGTAAATAACTAAAACTCTCACAGAGTAAATATAAATATAATGTTTTATAATCACATCAGAAATGTTTGGTAACAGTTTCACAAATGTGCCAGTTTTTGTTGAAATATTATGATTAAAATATTGAATATTTAAGTATAAATATACTTTTCATCTTCAAACTGATCAGCGGGAGAGGTCTGATCTGGGCCTGCTCTGGTCCAGGTCTGGTCCTGGTCTGGTCCAGGTCTGGCCTTAGAGGTCATGTTTAGTCCTGTAGAGAAGTCTAATCTGAGCGATAGGAGGTTAAGATTAGACGGTTTAGGCCTCATGAAGCCTCCCAAATATAATCTGAGTGAGTCCTGAAGATGGAAAACTGATCCTGATTCCCTGCTGGACTCAGATCTGTCTGTCTGGGAGGAGGGAGGACGTCTGTAGATCCAGAGTTTAAGATACTGTTATTAACTAAATTCACAGCATCAGGACTTTTAAAATAATTTGTGCGACTGGAGTTTGAATTTCCGTGTTTCAGTTTTCCCTCCTCTCCTCGTTTCTTCTCTTCTCCTTCCCGTTAATCCAATTATCCAATAAAAGATGTCCGCCATTGTTGACTGTGTGAAGCAGCGGGGGGTGAGGAGGGGTGAGGGGGTGAGGGTGGGGTCACAGTCTGGACGAGGACGAGGCTAATTATAGAGAAGTGACTGAGTGCAGCAGCTTCTAATTTAACGATCAGTCTGTGGTGACTGTAAAAATACTTTGTTTACACGTCTCAGCTCTTTATTTCTAGCTTATATATATATATACATATATATGTATATATATATATATATATATATATAGTGATGATGATAAATATTTGTAATGTATTTTAATGTTATCACATTAATACAGTTTATGGGCAACTAAATAATTATGTTATTTGGCAGTCACTGCATTAGAAAATTGAAGACAAAACTATAAAATTATTTAACTGTACAAGATAAAATAGTAACAAATCTTATTAATGTTATAAGGCAGTTAATTATATTATTATGTTTTTGTCTTTTCAAACAAAAAAAAGACACACTGCTGAATAGGTTTTATAGACTGCAGGTGTTTTTATTCTGATTTAAACTCTTTCTAACGAGCCTCTGTTTTTATTTTAATCACAGTTGAAGTTAATTTAGTGAAAACAGGTGAAAAGTGTGAGTCCGTCGCTTCATTATCACCTTCAACCTTTTAATGCTTAATGTGACCTCGCAGTGTGTTCAGGTAATCCACTCTGACCGGTCCATCGTAAAGACCACCTGGCTGACTCCTGGCTTCCTCAACGCTGACTGTGATTCTGGATGAAGCCCGGCTGAAGTCTGGCTGGATTCTGGTTGGATTGTGAAGCAGCTTTGTCATATTTGAATGGAGATCTCGCCCCAGAAAAATAAATCCACATGTTTAAGGTCATAATTACAACCAGTGGACCCAATAGGACAATGTTTGATGGGAATGTGATCCAACCAGAACCCAGCCAGAATCAAGCCAGAATCAAGCTGGAACCCAGCCAGAATCCAGAGAGTATTTGTCAATAGTTCTAACTTCTAACTTGCTGTTCATTACATGTTTCTACAGTGTTAATAGTCTGTTGATGATTCTCTCCTTTATATCAAAGGTTTATGGACTAAAACAGACCTGATCTGGACACATTTCCACATTTGTAAGAAGCTACAAGTCGTGCATCACCAGTTTTTGGACTAGAGTATGTTAAAAGCATCATATACACTGGGTAATCATCGGAAATTAACCATCATAGAGTTGTAGCAGAACCCAGGTAAAACATACTCGTCATACCTGAAGTATCGTACGTTCATTTTGAGTTTAATTCAGCTGTTATTAACCTGATCTGTTGTTCGAAGTGGAACCTTTCTTTTCAACACAATCAGTGTTAGTTTGATTTCCTTTAAGCAACACTGACCCGTTGCTCTGGTGCACCGTGGCTCTGACAGTCATCCACTCCAGCAGCTTAACAAATAGGATTAGAGCAAAGAGAAAAAAATCTCCAGCAGCAGCAAAGTCCCATCTGCTCACCTGACAGGGAGCAACGAGCAACCCGGCGACGCCACGTCAGGACCATCCCGAGCCTCTGGACAATATCCCTCCATTTCCTTTTTAAACTTTCTGACAAGTGCCGTGCAGAGTGGTGGATGGATGACTGTGAGAAGGAGCTGATGAGCTGAGGACGTAGAAATAAGAAGCAGCGAGTCCAGGGGCTGGAGCTTTGGAGGAGTTTTTAAAAGAAATGTCTGGAAAGTGTGGGAGGTTGATGCTGTGGGTGCTCGGAGCCGTGCTGCTTTCAGGGTACATGTGCATGGAAACAGGTTTGTATGAAGTCTTTAATACGTATTTATGCTTTCTTTAAGAAGCATTTAGATCCTTTAAGTCGCAATACATGGATATAAAATACTGAGGCACTCCACTGCAAAGTAAAACTACAGTATCATCAGCAAATATACTCAAAGTATTGAAGTAGAAGTACTCCTGTTACTGATAAAACATTAAATCACTTGAACAGTTACTGAAATGAAACCAAATGAGAGGTCTAGAGGGGAAATGTTTCTTTGGTGGACCTGCAACTATTAGTCAATTAATTGATGAGTTGATCATAAAATATTTTCAACTCAACCTAAAATATAAATCAGTAAAGTAACTAGAACTAGAACTATAAAGGTCAGTATATCAGTAAATGTACGTTTGCTTTCATTGAATGTCTCTGATTTTTCGGATGCCTGGTAGATGCCTCACGTGACCTGAACGTGGATTCGGAGGAGCATGGTGGACATCTGGGCGAGCCGATGGTGGACTCAGATCAGCTTTTATACAGGCGACACGCCGCACTAACTCGAAGAAAAAGGGACATCTTGTTTCCCAGCGGCGTCAAACTTTGCACTCAGGAGACGTTCGACCAGGCCGTCGTCAATCATCTCTACTACTTTCACCTCAGAGGTACGTCACTGTTCACTGGGTTTGGATTTCTTTACATTCAAGTTCAAGAAAGTCTCTGAGCTGACTGATGTTTTATGTGTCGTTCAGAGTATTTCAGGAAGTCAGATATTCCCTTTACTTCATCTTTTCTATCTTTAACACTGGAGGTGTTTCACTGAAGCCCTTATCCAAACGGACTTACAGGCTTAAATACCAAGTCTGCCGTCATTAATGGCAGCCGATTCCACAGGGGTCAGAGGTCATGCAGAGCCAGATGCACTGCAAAAACACGACCTTCTTAATACGTCATTTCGTCTCAGGTTCAAGATTTAGTTGTTTGTTTTTTTTTGCTGCTTCAAGGCTTCATTTGTTGTTTGAGAGCCTCAAATCTAGAGATAAAGCCAGTTTCTGTCAGTGATCTCTTGTAGCATGAACTAATATGAACACGTCTGTTATACCCTCAGATAATCATCAGTTTAATGACCTTTGGATTGTGATGTTGCTCACCTTAGTCACTGAACAGCTGATGTTTACTGACATTTTATCCAAATGTGGTTTGTTCTGGTTCGTCCTCTGTTGCCATCATCGTCTAAATTTAAGTGTTTTGGACCCAGATTAAGTCGACGTGGACGTCTATTTCAGGCTGTTTGGTTTTGCACAGTAAGGGTTGCTTTGTGAAAACATCCTGCTCATCAGTGAACCGTCTGACCTGTAGCTTTCAGGCTGAAAGGACTCCAACAGTAAACAATAAACAGGATCTGCTGATGGCTTCACAATATCAACTTTTCAAGAATACAAACTTTGCTTTGTTTTAAACTTTATTTAGTTTGATCCCAGGAACATTTTCTACGAATCTGAGTGAGGATAGTTTGGACAATCTGAGAACATGTTGCTCACACAAGTTACCAGATGATCGAAAGTCAAACATGTGGAGTATAGTCAGTGACAGGCCAGTTAAGGTCATGACAGGACGTGTTTGTGTGTGTTTTAGTGTGTCAGGAGACGGTGTGGGAGGCCTTTAAGATCTTCTGGGACCGGCTGCCGGACCGGGACGAGTACCAGGACTGGGTCGGTCGCTGTAAGAACGGCTCCATCAGTGTCATGGACATCGGCAGCTTCTTCAGCCAATCAGAGGAGCACATCAGCCTCATCAAGAGTGTGAGTGTTTTATGTTCAACCAGAAACTGTTTCTCCTCTGACTCGCTGTGATTGTGTGTTTGGGTCTTATGGTTGACTGGTTGGTGTAGGAAACAGATAAAGACATGTTTATGATTATAAGAACAGAACAAATCAAGGTTCTCTGTGTTTATAATCGATGATGTGTTTCTGTCTTTCAGAGAGTTGCCATGGCGACTGCGAAGAACAGGTCAGTGTACGATCGTTTGACGACTGTTTGAGAGTCACATGTTGTGTTCTTGCGTTGGTGTTCATGAAACTACAGAAAAGGAAAAAATATTGATTTTAAAGTCATTTAGCGACAAGTCAAGTCTCTCTTCTTTAAAACATGTGAAAACTAAATCTGCTCACTGGTTGAAATGAGGTCAAAATGCCTCATATTTCTCCTGTTGACTTAAATTCTTTTTAACCATCATCTCAAGATACAATTATTCCTTATTTAAATAAACAGACTTCTGTGGAAAACTAGATGAAATATTCTCACTGCACCAGCACATGATAAGATAAAAGCTTTGTTGTGTCCTTCAGGGGCGTTTAAAATAAAATAATCATCCTACAGTGTCAGAGAATTTACAGATGATGTAATTTAATGTTCATTTAACACGTTAAACAGTAGTGATTAATCAGAGGTACAGAGTGAATGTCTCTGTGGTTGTGTATTGACACCTGTGCTGTGTTTCATCACCTGCTGCAGTGTGCCCATCACCTCAGGCCCTACTCCATGCAGGTAGGCCTGCAAACACCAAACACCCACCTACAGAGCTGGGCTGGAGTCAGTTCACCAAGAGAAACAGAACAGAAATATACTGAAGATAAACAACATATCAGTCACATATACTGTATATGTATAGATAATACTATTTGTCCAATATATTGGACTTTTTATTGAAAAGCTGATAGTCTGGAATAGTACATTATTTTCGCATGTACGTGTATTTAAAACTGCATTAGACCGAATAAAACTAGGGGGAAACTGGACTTTTCGGTTTCAATGACTCCATCCCAGAAACAGGAAACAGAGGTGCTTTGCTGCTTTCTTTGCACTCAGCCAGACGACTTCTTGTTCTTGTGTTCGGAGGAGTCAAATGCGAGTGTGTTTGTGTGTGAGAAGCTTGTTTGTTGTTGTTGTTTGTTCGGCTTGTTGCG